>JAVQIZ010172857.1:0-12976 GCA_036023535.2 Galaxias brevipinnis | reverse complement strand
TTTTTAATTTTTTAACATGGGGGTTTTTTTTTTTTTGGGGGGCTCCCGCGACCACACGGCGTTTTAATTTTTTCTTTTTTTGTTTAATTGATCGACCACTGGCGCCCCCCCCCCCCCCCCCCCCGCCTCCACTCTTTTCTCTTGCTCGTTGCCCGCCCGAGGCAGTGGAAGTGGGATGTTAGGGAGAGCAGAGAGGATTTCACAAGGCTGACAAGCTCGCCTCAAATGAGTCGAGGGGAAAACACGTCCCTCTAATGTGTCTGAGGGAGCGGGGAGAAGAGGCCTGACTCCCAGCCATGTCTAATCTGACACCATAATGTGACCTTTCATCTCCACTTCTCCGAGCAAGTGTTCCTGTCCTCTCGGCCACTTTGTGTGTGTGTGTATGTGTTTGTGTGTGCGTGTGTATTTCTGTGTCGTGTTTTGCGTGCGTGTGTACGCGTGCGCACACAAGTCGAGGAATGCAACCACTTGAATCCACACATGCCTGCTTGAGTCCTGCGGATGTGACAGAACCGTGTTCCGTGATACCGGCGTGCCATGTGATGGCTAGGTGTTCACTTCACACCTTCAGCAGCAACTCGGCCGGCGGGTGTTGGACGTTCCGAACACACGGGACTCAACCTCAGACAGCCTAACCGAAATAGGTCTGTCACACAGTGGAGAGCGACTCGGATCGGGATGTGCTGTGCTGACAACGCCCTAAACAAGTGCCAGGACGGAGGGAAGGGGAGAGGGAGGATCTGAAGTGGAGGAGGGAGGGTGTCTCTGGAGTCTGTTTGTAGTGTTTACTGCCGAGTGCCAAAGGCATTACGGGCCCACTCATCGACACTACTGTACAGCGTGTGCAGCGCTCCGCCTTTGTTCCTCTTCTTCTTCCCCCCTCCTACGCTTTCTTCGTAGGGTGCCATGTTGTTTTCCTTTGTCTCTTCTTATGCTCCCGTATGTGTCACGCCTGAGCTGAGCGTGCTGTACGGTCCTCCTCTCTCCGGGGGGCCCGCCGACTCGCCCTTATTAACGGGAAGCGAACATGAGTCCTCCATGAGCCCCCAGCGAGTGACATCATTCGCCCCCACGTGCCCCGGGCTGGTGTTCTCTTAGGACAGCTTCGTGGCACGGTCTTCCCTTGTCTCCAACGACACCTGTTTATGTGATGTCAGTTTTTTGTGACGATAACGGTCCTGATGGACGCTGGTATCGCTCCTCTGACTGGAAGCCTGGAGCGCTCGCTATGGTTTTATTTAAATTCTGTTTTAACGTGTTGTTTTTTTTCACTCTCGGCAGGGATTGTGTATTCAGCATTCTATTTGATCTGCCCTAAACATACATCTTTAATCTTAGCTGCAGGCTGTGAGAGAGAGAGTTTGTGTGTGTGTGTGTGAGTGAATGTGTGTGTGTGTCTGTCTGTGTGTGTGTGTTTGTGTGTGTGTGAGTGTGTGCGTCACTGTGTCTTCGCCGCCTTGTCAAAACGCAGTAGATCCCCTGGAGGGCCTGCAGGGGGCAGCCTACTTATAGCAGTGCCGCCTCCCTCCACATTCCTTCTATGTGCGCCACCACACTGCCATCACTGCCTACCAGCTACAGCTTCATTAACACACATCGTCTTCAACACACAGGAGGAAGAGGAGAAAAAAAACACAACAGAATGAAACCATTATGAGCCCGCAGGGTGCTCCACTGTTTGCAGTGACACTGAGGACGAGTTATGCTAATTGAGAGTTCTTTGCATAATTAGGATGGGGTAAAAAAATACAAAAAATGTTATCATTATTATTAGTTGAGAATAGTCAAACAGAGGGTAATTTCCGGTTTCCCAGCAAGGTGCTTCCAGAGAATAAAGAGAGAAGGACCCCCTCGCAGAGCAGGGAATGCATTCACCGACGCTACTTAGCTCGAGTACGCTTTAATGATGATTGCTTTTCCCAACGCGATTTTCCAAAGTGTTTTAATGCACTGTCGTCACATCGTCTTCCTCCGTTTACTGTGGCAAATCCGAGGGCTGCGCTAGAGCTCCCCTGCCTAATGAAGTCTCTCCTCCCTGCCTAATGGCCCCCTGCACCTCGTTTCCTCTGCTGGGACGTATCACTACAGATCACGTGTGAAGCCTCCACGGTGTTGAGGAGTGGCGGGAGCTCACCGCGTGTTAAAGTGCAGGCCTCCCTGGAGCCTCGCGGAGCCACACAGGACCCTCACAGCACAGCGCCACGCCTGTCAGTGTCTCTGTGAGGGTCCGTCAGCAGGTCACCAGGGTTCGCCACAGTGGGAGATCCTCCAGACAAAGCTCTGCTCGGGTGCCACTGGGTGTACGACGCAGGCCCTTCACACACTGGCGTGGCGATCGTGAACGATAGTTTATGCCACATTAAGTATTCCATGCAGAGGCACAGGGGACTACTGCACGGAACTCATCTCGTTTGAAAATGGAGCGATCAAAATAGGCCAACCAACAGGGAGGGTGGGGTGGAGACGCGGGCCCTGTGGTGTAACGGCAGCGGGCTGCACCTGTACGGATGCTGCCTGGCTGCCCTGCCCTGCCCCAGTTGTTCACCGTCAAACATGGCCGACCGTTCTGCTGCTGCCTGCCTCCCCCGCGCAGAGAGCATCCCCTCGCTTCAAAGGTTCCCCCTGCCTGTTTCATCTCCGCGCACCAGCCCACGGCCAAAACCCAGATTAATATTTCAAAACATGTTTCTTGCTCACCCTCCCGACCCCCTCCCCTTTCCCGCCTGCCTCCCTAACCCCTCCCCCAGTCTCTCACACACATACCCCCATTCCCTGTTCACCACTTATTCTTCTCCTTGCTCGGCTCCCCCACCGCCTGCTCTCCGAGATGTGCGATGTTTTCCCACATCTCATGTTTTGCTGCTCTGCTGCTCCAACATTCCAATTGCCAATGCAGTATTTTTTAGGAATTAATAAGAGATGATCCTGGATAGTCCAGCCAGCCAGTTGAGGAAGCCAAAAGCAGAAGGATGTTGCCAGAAAAGGGATGCCAGGGAGGAAAGGGTGCAGGGTGGGGAGGAGGTACAGTCTGCAGTCGAATTTTAATGAGTACCAAGGGGAATAACCAATATTTATTTTCTCCGGGTAGCCTTATGGTACATCGCACTAAATCACTGTCACACAAACGAGGTACTTCCCATCATGCCTCTGGGTTGGCTGGTAACTGTGTCATCCTGTGGCACCGGTACCTCGCCGCCACACCTGCTACGCTGTCCTAATTGAACAGATGATCTGCCAATTTGTCATGTTTATCTTCAGAGGCTGGCTGGCGTCAACGTGCCCTGCTCAGCTCAGCCCCCTCAGAACACCGTGCAGATGTTAGCAGCGCCGCTCCTTTTTTTTCTGTGACAGATCTTGTAGTCATTACTGAATAATTCATCCCTGCGTTAATGTCTTTAGATAGCATCTCGCGGCATTCGGCACTCAGATTTTTTGGCTCGCTCTCTCAGCTTCATCCCTTGTCCTTTCACCAGGGAAAACTTTATTATTCTCCCCTATGACAGTAAAGTGTACGGATAAAAGATAATTGCCTGGCTTGACTCCTTCATTGATATGAAAATCGGGTTGAAACCATCCGGCGAGGTTTAAAGGTTAGTCGAAGGTTATTACTGTGAGACAGGCGTGGAGGCGAGCAGAAAAGGATCTCGGCGCATTGTTCCCTGGCAGGCCTGACGAGACGATTCTCAAAAGCTCATTTGCAGTGGCTGCTGCAGAGGCCTCTCATGAATAAACTGAAAGGCTCTCCAGAGATCTTAACATGGGGAGAAGTCAATTATTTATAAGCAAATTATGTCTGGCTCCTTCTGTACATAAACACGCTTTGTCGTAAATAAAGATAGAGTCCCTGCTTTTGCTGCCGTTTCTTTTATTGAGATGATTATTATATGTCATTTTACTCAGCCTCCAATGCCAAGTGGGGCGTAGGGGGGATAATAGGAAAGCAAACCATATTGCAGAGGGAGGGGACTTTCTCAAGCATTTTAATGTATTCGATCCATTGCATGCTTACAGGCTTATTATGGTTCAGATGGGTTTTTTACATGGGATTAATAAATCACCCCCTAGTATTAATGTCTCACTGGCTTACTGCTTCTGATGTCAGTGGTTGGCCCATCACTTCTTACTCCACCCTGTATTACCATGGCAACTGGGGCTACTGTATGTATGCAGGTGCTGTGCTTTAAGCAGGGAGTCATGGTGTGCAGCTCCATCGCACCAGACAGCAGGACTGGGCAACTCTGTTTGTGTGCCAGTGTGCACAAATGTATTGGTGTGTGCTTCTGTGCGGGCGTGTATGTGTTTGTATTATGTGTTTCTGTGAAAAGGCTTGAGCACATCTGTTTATGAAGAAATGCTGCTGAAAATAGTTCCCATAATTTACATGTTTCTTCAAGCTGCACTCTTTAGCTTTTGGCATTGGCCATTTTAAAATGTATTTATGAATTATCCATACACAGAAAATGGAACTGTGGAATTTTGTTTGAGTGTAATAAATACATTCTTTTGTTGTCCTTTGAGGTTAATTCATTTTGTGTGTTGATTATTTTTCTACATTTTGTCCATGATTTTGGTGCAGCACTTAAATTATTTGTAAAACCCTCTTTTTGTTTTTACAAAACAGCATGTTCCCTAATGTTTCACAATTAGCACGGACAAAAAATTGAGCTGCCTTCATCTTTCGATGTCTGATATCCTGGGCTTTTGATAGGCTCCTTGCACACATCAAAGACAAGTAAGATGAGAGGTAGAAATAATCACCCTCTAGGGACCTGCCAAGCAAGACCCTCAGCACACACCTCCTCCCCACCTACACCTCCTCTCTTCTCTCTTTCTCCCACTCTCCCTTTATCCCCCTTCCTCCCACCTTCTCTCTGCTGGCTTCCCCTCTGTCCGTAGTGGATATCTCCACGTATCCTCAAAGCCACGTGGGATCACTTCCTTCCAAGTTCATCCTCCCCCTCCTTGTCCTACTATAGTAGTCATCTTATCTCCCTTTCATCGACTGACATTCTCATTTTCTCAAATCTGCTCAAAAAAGACTTACCACTCAATTGCTTTCATTGTCACAGTGACATAGCAACGTGATCCAATTTTCAAAGGGAAATGTAAAGTGTTATTTAGTCTTGGCCCGCAGCTTGTTTTCCTGCTTAGAAAGAAGAGCAATAGCCCATAATATTCCAAGAATGTCCAAGAAACTCTCATTCTGTAGCCTGGCTTTGTTTCACCAGCAGTCCACCCACCTCTCCACCCCAGCCATCCCCAGCCCGTTCTCCTCCCGCCCCTGATCTCCTCCGCGGGGTTGACTCAAAGCCGACCTCGCAGCAGGGAAAAGGAAACACACAGTAGCACAGCGTCCCGAGGTTTTATGTATGCACTCAACTGTTTATGTGAACATCCGGGCTTCCTCTGCTGAGAGAGAGAGAGAGAGAGAGAGAGAGAGAGAGAGAGAGGTGGAGGGCATGAAATGTTAGTGGTGGGATTGGCTGGTCGTGCCCTGAAGTCTGTTGACCTGGTCAGGTCACATTGTTTTATCAGAGCGCCAAGTGATTCTGAATGGACACTGCTGAGCCGACAGTCTGCCTGTCTGTCTGTCTGTCTGTATGGGCTCCCGTTTCCCCGCTGGCAGTAAGGATGCCTGACACAGCACCCATCTATCTCTCTTAACTTTTTTTCTCCCCCATCCTCTCAAGCTACCTGCCAAGAAATTGGATGCTGTCCTTAAAGCTAAGCACTTCAGGATAAAGTTTTTCTGACGCTCCGACTGCTTGTGTGATTACAGACCGATCGATTGTGCTTGCTGTCCCCAGTCGCCTCGCCCTGCTGCTGCTGCTGCCGCTGGCACAGGAAATGATGCGATCCATGAGGCTGTGACATTGACGGGCCCCAGAGAGGCGACAGTTTCACTTACCAGAGAATTCTCTCCATTAGCAGGGCTGGGGCCGGCTGGCTCTGCTGTCATTGTTATGCTAGCGAAGCCCTGACATTTGTATTGTATAGCTGGCAAATGCCTTCATAATCAGCTCCCTGCCATCGCACCCGCATTTTCATCAACTTTGATGGACAGCTCGCCATGAATTATTGTCAAGAAAATGAAATCTCCTCTGACCCTAAATGCCACGGCTCCTAGCCCTCCCCGGAGGTAGCCTGCTGCTGTGGTGCCAAAGGCTGGGCCCCCAGACACACTCTCCCTCTGTGCAGACACCCGGAACAGTTGCGTAGGTGTCGCAGGGCTGACCTCGACGGCCTTTCTCATGGTGCCGGGCTCTTGTGGGACCTAGCCCTGCGTCCTCTGAAGCCCCTCAGCCCTACCGTCCCGGGGACGCACTGGCTCTGTCCCTGGCAAGGGGAGACCATCTCAGCCGGTTAGAGCAGACAGCAGGCGATTACAGCCGAGACAGCGCCAGCCCCCTTCCTCGTCCCCCGCATGGTTTCCTTGTTTGAAACAATATAGGCTGCCTGTTGTTATTGATTTCACAGAATTGGTCTCCTGGTAAGTGGTCCTTTAAGCCCAGTGCTATATTAAGAAGTGGTTCCAACGACCGATGACAGGGCTGGGAGGGCCTTGGACACCTCCCATGGCCCTTGTATTACCTGTGTTAATTGATTGACCGAAAAAAAAAAAACGGGGGAAGCAGAGCACGAAATCGAGGCTCGGACTCAGTACTAAATGCTAAGCTAAACCCAGGCTTTGGCATGGCACAGGACTTTCAAAATAGTATGACTGATATATTTGTTCGCCAGATTTTGGTTCCAGACAAAGCATGTAATCATGTCAGCCTAATACTCACTAATTCTAATCTCTTTATAACGCTCGGATTTAAAATGTAAGGACAACAACAAGCATGGGAGAGTAAATCTTTTTGCTTTGGAATTCAAGTTGGAGGTTGTGGATGTTTCTCGTGGATACATCCTAGATTGCTCTGGGGGGGTCAATCCACAGACAGTGTTTTGGTGGCATGAAGTGCAACCTAATCCAATAGGGCCTTCCGAGTCGTCATCTGTAAAGGTCGGGAGTGAGTCTGCGCTGATGTCAGTACCCAGAGGCTGTCAGCGGTATGGGTGCAGTATTGCATGGAGAGCTGTTTTATGGAAGCCACCCGTAGTAAATGCCCCATTCATCCTTTCTGTCTGCGCTGGCCTCTATTTCCTATTCTGTCACACGCATGATTAAGACCAGCTTGGAGCGTTTATCACTGGGCCGGAAAGGCGGCAGGAAGGAGGCAGCATGGCAGCCCTTCACCCAGCTTTTTATATTCCTACGATTCCCAGCATCTCCCTCGGCCCTTCCGGCTCTGTAATGTGTTAACAACAACATTACCCTGGTAGAAAGCCTGGCCTCTTGTCATAACCCACACAATGGAGCCGCAGCCTGTGAGGCCGCCTAGCCAATATCAACTGTCAGTCTATAGAAGTGATGACGGTATTTTGACATGCATCATGCATAATGCATCTAATGCCATTAGCTGTGAGTGGCCATCCGTTGTTTTCAATGAATGTTATTGTGTTGTTGTTTTATTCTGGACAGGAATAATCCCATTAGCCCCCATACCCAATAACAACATGTGTTGCTGCGGTTGCATTTCTGTGGAGAGGTAATTTACTAATGGCATGGCCCTTATTAGAAAGCAATTATCATTAATTACCAGTGGGTGATACAGGAGATGATTTAGTTCTTTAGGTCCCACTGTTTTTCTGTCAGTGTCTCTGTGTGTGTGCATGTGCACGTGTGTGTGTGTGTGTGCGTGCATGCGTGCGCGTGCGTGTGTGTCAGTGTGAGTTAGCGTGCATGTGTGTGTGCGTGTCCAGGCTGTCTCTCCCTCCGAGTTGATTGCCATCCATCCCCCCACTGGCTGGCTGCCAGGCAACGACATTGTCATTATCAGTGTGCCAGAGGGCTGGGTAAATGTCATTATTGTAGCCGGCAGATTCCTCCAGGGAATCGGCAGCTACCCGTTTAATTTCTCTAACAGCCCGGGAAATATTTGTTGCATCACCAGCCCGGTTCATGGCACACATCTATTGCCGCTGTGCAATTAACGACATCGATCATTTACATAGTCACAGAGCTAATTTTCATAATGTTCCCTCTATTATCAGAGGAAGAAATTAACCCAGGAATTTATTTACACACCCACTGCAAACGGTAACAGTGTGCTAATTGGCTGTTAGATGATTAATAAGCTTACAGCAGATGCTAATGAATGGTGCACTCAGTGTTTCAGAGGTGCTCCAGCATCAGGCTAGTGTTGTGGCAGCTTAATTAGACAGATAATTATGTACTTGTTGCCTTTGCTTTCAAGCAAATACCATCAAACATTCAAAAGATTTAAGTGGATTGCATTGCTAGGAGCCTGTGGTACTGAGACTCTCCAGCTGAAGCCTCTCTTGTCGTAAATGGCTTATTTGTGCCGGGTCTGTGGTTTGCCATTGCAGTGTAAACACAAAAGCCACCCGATATTGTCAAAAGGTGCTTTCTGCGTGAATCCAGAGGAATTCCTTGGGGTACTTTAGGTGCAACTATAATGTCTAATGCACCCGTTAAAGTGCAAACTATTGCATAATACTAGAAACCTGAAACCCTATATGATGTATTGGGAAGAGGCAGATTCAGCAGATGGATTTCATAAAAGTGACGACCACGCACAAAGCATGGACATTGCCAATGAACTAAATAGCCCACAGCCTATCATTTCTCCGTTGGTTAATGTGTTTACATCTTCTTCAGAACCCACATCCGCAATGCTCCAGTCCCCTCCAGGTTGCTTTTGTGCTGCTCTTATTATTTAAGGATCATATTTTATTTACTTCGCCCGCGCTGCCTGTTGCACTTCAAAAGACTACATCCTCTTTTTAGCTGTGCTCCAGCACTTAAGAGGGGAAGTGTAAAGCAGAGAACAATGTGTGTTCTGCTTATGACGGGGCAGTCTAAAAGGTCTGCGTCGTCCCAGGAGACAGTTTGACTGACTGTTTGGACAATGTTCTGTTGTGTAACGGTGCTTTACAAGTTGCCGATTGGCCTTTTTTAAACTTGGCTCGTAATGGGGTGATGATGACCCGAGCACGCCCAGGCCCACAGCTGTTCTCAGTTTGGATATAAACATTCAAATCTTAAAAGCCGCATACCACCGTTTGTAGACTGAAAACTCAATTCAAAAATGTTGGAGCCGATCTCTGCCTTTGTGGAAACGTCTCCGTCTGGTTTTCGTGCTCCATCTGTTGTGCTTGGTGCAAAACTGTGCGGTTGGCTGTGGTGAGCCTCAGAGAGCCGTGGCTGGTTATGAATATTTGATGTAAATCCTCCTTTTTATCACTGACATGGCTCGAAGCGGGATTCTCATTGATCTGGTGTTATAATCACAGATTAAAAGAACTCTCCCCAAACAATTCCCTGATTAAAGCCCTGTTTATGCGATTCGCTCATGACCAGCCCACGTCTACACAGGCCTCAAAGAGAGCCAGCCCCACTAGACTGAACGGAGCAGCGAACACAGACTGGCTTTAATGTGGTTCCCACTGGCTATTGTGAACTCCAAGTCTCTGAATTAGGGCTTCAACTCATTAGTTTCCAAAGTTGGCCTAAATCTAAAATGTCGCTTGTGAAGCAAATTCCCAAAGAGATGAGCCATAGATGAGTGCAAAACATTATTTTCCCTCGTATATTCAACAGATTTGTTTCCCGTGGATTTTAACATGTTTTCTTTTTTTGGCTTCTCTTCACTACACATGGTGCACAGAGAGTATGAGGGCAACAGATGGCCCGGAGAAAGTTGACTCCCTGACAGAACAGACATGACCAGCTAGCCAGGTGGTTCAATGGACACAGATAGCAATGCTGTACATAGTTCCAAATAAACACAAGTACTTCATGAAATCGAGTTACTTTCCATCTGCTTGAATATTAATGTCATGTGACAAAAACTGACCTTAACCCAAACGTTCAATGACAAAAACCTTTTGAATCCCAAACGCGGTTCTGTCAAGCCTTAATACATGATCCCCCCACTCAGCAGAGGCAAATAAAAGACCTTAAATGTAAGCCAATTCCATGTCGATAGACTCTTGGCCTCACGTCAAACCTCCATTTGTTTAAACGATTTGCGAATTTCATCTTAATTACAACAAGGACGAGCCAAGCCTGAGTTCATTCTCATCTTGTTCTGTCTGCCAATTATAGACGTGAGGCTGGTGATGCGGCCCATTCCTCTACTCATTTCTCGACCAATATTATCTCCCGAGCCAAGAGACTGGTGGAGCGTGCCCGGGGTCCCTTCGATGTGCTCAGACGAAGGCCGATGAGATTATTCTGAGCTTGGAGGACGTTCCACCTAATATCAACCATGCGGACGGCATATGCATGCCAATCACACTTTTCCAAATTCATTACCTACAACACAGAGTAGCTGTCATATTGGTTAGCTAGTCACACAGGTACCAACATTACAGACCAAACAGAGCTAATGCTAATTTGAACAATTCTACATCTATCCTTTCCAGAGCTTGGACCCATGCCATCTATGGAGGACCATCTAAGTGTAATTTGTTTCTACATACATTCACAAAGGCTATTTTTATGCAAGTTCCACATATAAACAGGATCCAGCATTCAGGTTATAAAATCTAGCATTCAGCAACACGACCATTTCTCGATGGCAAGGCGAGAGAAGGGCTGCATCGCTCCAGAGTAATTAAATTAGCCCTTAATGGCTAATTGGATCAATTTGGGAGGCAGACACTGTCAAGGATAAGAGTAATCATCTATGCAATAGCAATCTTTTCTGTTCAGACATGTCTTGTTAAAAGACAAGGTAGAATCCAGAAGGTTAATGTAATTACTGTCCAATTCTCTCACTCACTTTGCACAATAAGGCTAATTAATCGGAGATCACTGGACTTTAATGAAGGGTGGCATGCTTAATTCAGGTAATACTGAGTAATAGTGTTTGGGACATCACTGAATATTCCCCAAGGTCTATCTAGAAGAATAATGGTAAGGCCATTGCTTGGGCCCTAAGCATATTGATGGTGAAGCCATTATGTCTCCAACACAGGTTTTACACAACGATCGACTTTGTACCAGATGGATATGTTGCCCTCTCTATAAAGAGAGTCCATTTTGTTCTCTGCCTCATGTTTTTTTTCTTTTCTTGGCATGATATTTGTTCGTTTTTCCCCCCAATGAAGCAGTCACATAGATTCCATCTGAGACAAGCTTTCTGTGCCCAGCGAGGTGTAACGCAATGTAATGAGAGCGAGGGCTTCGCTTATGAACGCCACATTCATATTCATTAGCAGCCGGCATTAACATACGACGCCCGTGACAGATCTGTGATGCATGTTTTATGAGTGCAGTTAATGGCACGCCGACGGCAAGGCAGGCCATAAAGGGCCCCGGCAATCCAGCAAATGAAAGCCCCAGAGTGGTGGGGCGCTTATTGATTCTCCCCCGTGTCCTATTGATCTGGAGGCGTCCTCATCTGGCGCGGCCCTGCTAATCTGCCGTGTATCTGAGAGACACCCGCCGCGCAGCCTCATTGACTGGGCTATCAATAGCCACAAAGCTGGATATCATTAAATCCTCATCACTTTGTCCTCCTCCCCCTCACCCGCCCGGCCTCCCGCCCCTCACTGTTATCCACCGCAGACAACGGAGTACTCTACATGACCTCCAGAAAACCACCGGCCACTGGGTTGTTTACGGCTCGGGCTCGTGAGGCCCGACTTTTACTGGCTCTTTTATAATCGGGGGAACGTGAAGAGCAGCCAGGCAGCTACACAGCCGATATTGACCACAGCCCAGCAGTGTGTGTGCCTCCGGACTTGGTTTTATCCCATCAAATTGATCCATTGAGCACATAGAGAGGCCTAGGTCACCCACAGTAAATGGAAAATCCGCTCAAGCTTTGTCAGCAAACATCGGGGCGGATCAATCTTTCTGTCATCAGGGCAAACGTTGAAAATAGAATTGAACCTGTTGTGTTGACTTGCCGTCCTCAGATAGCATAACAACGGTCTAGTGGTACAAAACAGAACCAGGCTGTTGGTCCATACACCAGATGCTGCCATGTTTTTAGTTGGAGTAAATATCTTACTATCTTTCAGCCGTGCGCTGCACGAGTGGGTGACTCCTAGCTAAAGAGTCAGAGCTGATGCGGCTCATCCCCGTTATCGCCTCTCTCTCCACAGGAGGGGTGTGGAACGAGCTGTGTCTAAAGATGACAGAGGAGAGAGTCATCAGTGGGGCGGCGCCAAGCAGGGGCCATATTTCAGGCCCTGACAGGGCAGAGAGAGCCGCCCTCCCTCTCTCTTTCCTCCCCTCTTTCTCAGAGCGGGCCACTGCTGGGACAAGGACGGGGGCTGACGCGGAGATCGATGGTGCTTAAGGTGCGGGGGTTGGGGGCTGGAGGCTAGGGGCTGGGGGCGGGTGACAAGGACAGGTGTGGGGGAGGGTGGGGGTAGAAGCGCAGCGATCCGGTCCATTAGAGACGGGAGAGGGAGAGAGGGAGGGAGGCAGAGGGGGAGGGTCAGAGTCTCCCTGCAGAGGGCAGACAGCGTGATAAACAGCCTCAGCTCTGATAATAGTCTGTCTGATCAATAGCCTGTCCGCCCAGGGGGAGGAGCACGCCCCTCCATTGACCCTTAGGTCATCCCTGTGTGTGTGTGTGTGTGTGTGTGTGTGTGTGTGCGTGGCTGTGTGTGCTAGCGCCTGTGTGTGTGTGTGTGTGCAGAGGCGACTGCATCTGTGGGAGCATCACATTGCCCTCTCGACCTCTCACCCTGACCCTATCATCAGAGTCTAATAGAATGAGCCATGCATGGCCAATTAGTATCTGTATGTCCTTCACTTTAGCGCTGATGGTTTATTCATAATATTACATGGAGGATGTTTATCTCATGACCCCCCCCCTCTCTCTATCTCTCTCTCTCTCTCTCACTCACTTTTCCCCCCCTTCCCCCATTTCTTCCTTTTAGAGAA
>JAVQIZ010172834.1:0-12812 GCA_036023535.2 Galaxias brevipinnis | reverse complement strand
AATGCGCTGCGACCTTCACAGGGGTGTCATTACTCCCTGACCCATTTGACGATCCCCTCATGTGGAATGTGCATATGCCGAATCGCTGCGGATCGGCACAGTATGGGGTGAGGTGAAGTACTTACAGAAATATGACTTGACACGCTTTATCAAATGGGGAAAGATGAAGACGAAACAGCTGCTGGTGCTGTCGTAAGCAATCTGGCCGTGATTGAATAAAAGTGTCAGGAAAAGGGCCGCTTGATGGTCTTTTGTTCTCCCCCATCCAGCTTGATGTTAGTTTGAGCTGTCAGGAGGGAATCACAGCTGGGTGATTTATCAATACTTGCAGTGACCTTGCAGCCACACTGTGTGTGTGAGAGAGAGAGAGAGAGAGAGAGAGAGAGAGAGAGAGAGAGAGAGAGAGTACAAGAGAGAGAAAGAAAGAAGGAGTGTGTGTGTGTGTGTGTGTGTGTGTGTGTCTGTGTGTCTGTGTGATAGTTACTGCTCCATGGATTAAAACAACAGAAAATACTTTAGGGCATTTTGTATAAATATCTGGCACACAGATTTAGCCTGACCAGGATATGAAATCTTTTCTTAGTCACACTAAATATGTTTCTCTGCCAACATCAAAACATTCGCTTGTTTGGCGCTGAATTTCAAAACATCAATGGACTTTTTAAAACCATGTCAAAATACTGAAAAAAAAAGGTTTGTCAAAAGTATATATGTATTTTTTTTCCCAATATTAAAATTATTTATTGAAACTCGTTGCAATTCATCTCAGCAGAACTTTCTTCCAAATGAATTTGGAGAGCGACATTTTGCAGCAGTCATAGACTTGCTTTGTAGGAATTAAAGCAGATGTTAGATGGCTGTGTGTTAAAGTCATTACTGCTATAAACCCATCTGTGGTAGTCATTTTTATGCAAATGTATGAAGGGTCTACGTAAATAAAGTTCTAATTAATATCTATCGGTGTATCTGGCATGTTTGATGCTAAACAAGAGTGCTTTGTTTACAGACATGCTGTTTATTTTTAAATAGATAATTCAAAATCTTATTGTGTCTTTAGTCTGAAATGGATAATGTAACTAGGTACATAGTAAAACTTATACTTTGCATGTAACATCCTTGTCTGTTTAATTCTCCATGCGTATGAATGGCTATTAAAAACGGTATCCTTTTCTCCTTTTATTCATGGTAAATATTCGTATAATATTCACTAGCAGTGAGCTGTATTTTTTTTACAGCACAGTGTTGGTTACAGGGGAAATAAAATAAAAGCTGTGGCTGCTGGTTGATTGGGAACTAGCGAAGAGCAAAGTTTCCCTGGGAACATTATGCTACTTTATAGATCCCTTTGTTGTTTGGCAGCCAATGGAAGCTCATTAATTTCCCCAGGTTGTTAACAGTGTGTGTAAAACATGTGGCTACAGATGCCTTCGGAGGGCCCTGGTGATTGGCACCTCTGCTGTTCAAGGGATACCGAACTCCTTCAATGTGAAGGTGCCCTGTAGTTTTACAGAATTACATTTAAGTCCTACTTAATTGTTTTAACTATCGTGCTACCTTTTTTTTGTAAAGGGTCCTTGGGTTACGTGAAGGGTGCTCTTAAATTAAAGTTGTTGATATTATTGTTGTTTATTAACTGACATTACATTTTTATCATGTACAGTATTTCTAAGATTTAGAAACTACGTCATCAGGCATGGAAATGACTGCAATCATCCTCATAAAATAATTTACAAAAAATATACAGAATGTAGAATGTCTTGCAAAGAAGTCTCATTTGTGTGTTTTGTAATTTTTCACTAAAACCACAACTCAAGCTGAAACACTTTTTACAAAGGCAAGTTTCAGAACAGTAGAGAAACCATATTATATCATTATTATATCAATTTCACGTTTTTAAACTTTTGTGAGGACATTAGGATTTTAACATCTAAAATAAAAGAACACAACCAAAGTGATCTAAATGGGAACTCGATCTTAAAAAAAAGAGAGAGGGCAGAATGAGAGATCTGCTGAATAGAGAGGCACTTTGTCAGATGATTAGAGGTGGACGGTGGAGGAATCTGAGCTATGAACAGGAAGGTGGGGTTACCATGTTCAGGGGTCAGGTAGTAATGAAAAATGTTCCTTAAGTTGGGCTTTTCGACCACAGCATGGATCAGTTAGATTGCTTTCTGTCCTTCAAGTGTGATACATAACTCCTTCATGTTTCGCAGTACATTTAAAATTTGTCAAATGGTATGCACTGCTTCTGAGTGAAGATGGCCAGTGTATTGAATATAATAATTTAAAAAAGAAAATTGGGATACTGGTGACATCAAGTGAAGGTTTGGCCTACCGTTGATACCATTGGGACCTGTCGACAGTATCTGCATTTATTGAGAGTCCCAGCATGAGTTAGTTCACTAGGTGGCAGTGGCAGTTTGTAAACCAACACAGAACCTCCACAGGTCTGTACAGTAACAATATAACTAGCTCTATGGTCTTCTGTTTCCATGAAGTTGGATACGAAAGCTATACCAGAAAGGTCTTGATATATGTGCGTTTGTTGGAAACCAAAGATTAATCTATTTACAGCTCTCTCATCATCTAGCTAGATCTTGAAACTTTTAGCATAATTAATTTAGCACCAGTGCTGTCGCTATTCCATCCATCAGGTCCGCCATCTACAAGATTAAATTATGTCTATCTGCATTAAAGTTGTGACACTGTATCTGGGAGAGATTCATGCTTGCATTTGCAACATTTTATATAACAAAATTAAAAGCATTTACACCAATGGAAACTGGTATGCTGCTTGGCATTTAAAGCAGCCACTAGCGCAAGCTAATGCATTTTCAATCCTCTCTGGTCAGTGTTAACAACTGCACAGTAGGTCTCAACAACATGCACGGTATCAGACAACACTGAACGAGGAAAGGAGGAAGAACAGAGGAAAGGAAAGACGGACTGAATGAAAGCATTTACCACGGCTTCTAATAAGTCTATGGAGAAATGTCACACCTGCAATCACTGTGTGTGGTTGGCTTCTGTTGGGGCCGGGATTCGGCGGTGCAACAACAGCGTTCTCCCCTCAGCTGTGCTTTGGCATCTGTGCTTGGCCATCTCACTGCTGAATAGCTGCCTGATTATTTCAAGTCTAAGGGAATATTCAAACAAGGCTGATAATGCATTCTTCCATATGATTCTCCAGAGCTCGGACACCTGCTCCCCATCGTTCAATGAGATGTTTAGAGATGAACAGATTTCTGTTGTCAATTAATAGGCCCCATGAAAGTCAGAAAAGATTTGGCATAAGTTGTGCAGGAGAGACTGTCTGTATGACTTTGATTGTATAAAAAGATCTCCTTTATCAAACTGTGGCATAAAAAAATGAACAGATGCCACATTTTGTAAAACATTTTTGTCAAGTATATCAAATTATAACCCCAGAAAATAATTACATGATTTGTTTATTATATATATTTATTTATTTTTATTATAATTTTTTTTTAATCGGAGCAAAACTCTTCTTGTGAGGTTCTACTCAGATTAATCTCCATGTATTCAAATCAAACAGATTACACCCAGGGCCAATTTAAAAGTGTGTCAAACAAATCGCTTCGACTTTATTGACAGAAATTTGTCAGGTATATCAGACAGGAGGAATTACTATGAACCAATGTCTCTTTGTTCAGTGCAATCTAGCTAAGAGGTGATTTGAGAATCCAGCGTCATGCTCTTCATTCCAAGGCCCAGTAAAGTTTCATCTGTCAGATGCGTTCTTTCACTGTGGCTTTTCCCCCTTTTTCTCAAGAACAAGGACCAGGTTGTGTGTCCAAGGGCACACCTGTAAGGTGCACAGACCCCAGACAGGCTTACCTCAGTGTCCCCTCTCGCTGTATTCAATAGGCAATTATTCCAACAGAAGATAGGGCACTGTCAACTTCAAACAGAGCACATTCTTCGGGCAGATTAGGGTAAAATTATGTTTTATTATTATGGCCCTGAAGGATGAATTGGACTCTACTCGGTAGCCTTTGTGGTGAAATCCAAGACAGTTTAAATGGCAGAGGTATGTTTGGAGTCAGGCTGATACTCTTTTTATGAAAGGGGCAACAGGCAGGGATAAGATTATGAACTCAACAGTGCAAGTCTTTGAGTGTGGCTGTGCTACCGCCTACATGTCCTCTTGTGCATGCCTGTAGAGAGATTAAACTAAATGGCCGTAATAAATGTTGTGGTTCCAATAACGTGGCATGGCTGGATATCAAACAGAGCACTGCGGAGAAAAGACACGCTGGATGATCAGAGAGAGGAAAGAATTGAGGGAGGGGAAAGTATGTCAGCACATTACCAACATTAGAAACCAAGTTGTTTTCACTTAAAGCTCAATTATAATTGTGTCTCCAAAAACAATTATATTGATGAGTGTTTTTTTTTCAGATTCTCTAATTAAATCATTCCATTTAATTACCAAATAATATTGAATTTCTCCCAAGTGGATTAGTATCAAGCTGGGGAACTGTACTGTAGTGCGCCATTGGAATTATTAATAAAGCCAAATGAATGGTGTAAAATCAGATGAATGCCACAAAGTCTTTTCGCATTAGCTGTAAAACAGCCAAACCTTGAAAATAAATGTTCAAGTTAAGAAATATCAACAAGCTGGTATTCACATTTTGTAATCTGTGATGGTGATTCAGAATGATGAAGTGCTCTTACAAGTTAGAACACAGCATTTCTATTCAGTCTAATGGCATTCATTTTGAAGTGTAGCTTGTTATGTCCTTGGCTAACTGATATAATCTATTTGAAAATCTTGAATAAATAATATTATTGACTGTTATGTATATTGCACCTATATTAGCCTATACTATTTTATGCAATACCTTATTAGTAATATTACAACGAGTGGCAGAGGCATACACATTTAAAGAGGTGGAATGAAGTTTGGTAATAATCTGCATCACAATTATTCAAGGGGTTTGGTATTCATACAGATATTTTATATCTAGTAGGTTTTAGTTATGAAAAGTTTTGCCGATAATTGCAGAGTATTGCCTAACTGCAAGTACACATTAATTTATCTTATGTTCTTTGGCATGGCTTTTTACTATCACCTAGAACCATATAAAGAAGTATAAATGTGGATGTGCTACCAAGCTACTATTAAAATATTTTGAGCTTTTAAATTTTTTTAAATATTAAACTTACAAACTACAGAATATTTAGTTAACTTTAACAATCTTTCTTTTTTTACTCAGCTGAGTTAATTCTACTGATTGTGGTTTCACAAAAGCATACCATTGCCATCTTGTGGGCATGTTGAGTACTTGTGGTGGTTATGACAAATTGGTGGTGTACAAGCAGACAAGCTGTTGACAGAATGAGATTTTCTGAATATTAAGGATATTTAATGAAAATGTATGTTAGTAGTCACAAGTATTGGAGAGGACCACACACAATTCATCTGCAGAGAAATTGTCTCATTTCACGAGTCTACGAACATGTTGAGCGGTCAAACTTTAAAATGGCTTCTGTGCTCCTCCATGCTGTGGTAACTCCCCCATATTAGTGTTAGACATGAGGGGTTATGATGCTGTAAGCACATACCATGCGATCTCACTGATATACTGTGCAGTTGCTGGGCGTATTCCGAGGTTTTAATGCGAGGGGATCTGGAACAGGGCTCAGCTCACATTCGCTGAAGAGGAAGATACGGGGCCAACAATGACAGTTGCTGCCCTCGCTGCTGAGATGTTCAAGGATTTCAATTGCAGTGGGAAAGGTCACCTCCTGACAGTTCATCAGTCAATCCCTCAATGACACGGTCACTGTTGATGCAAACAAAGTTTTGATTTAAACTAATAATAACATACATTATAGCATGACAGCAATGTTCAACAGTGGGTGTAACTTTCCGCACTCTACTTATAAAGTCATAAATGGCTTGTTGTTTGTTCTTCTGTGTCTATCTCCACCAGTTGTAACACGCATTCATTGTACGGAATGCCTGAAGTATTAAAGCACATTAATTGAAGAACAAAAGAAACAAAATAGTCTGTGCCAATTTACTGTGTGGGTGTGGCTCTTCAAATCACTTATGTTCCAACCGCCTTTTCATATTTTCTCTCCCCGAACCAATGTTGCAATAACGATTTGAAGCCCCAATTGGATACCTTTTGTACAGGTTTTGCGTGATGGTGGGCTTGCGTGTACGCACGCACGCACACCCACACACCCTTCATCTTTGGGAGATCCAGTCTGACTTTTCCACTTCACGTGTCATTGTCCATGCCAACAAGTGGGTATACCTGTGTGTCCTGTTTCAGCTTGTCACACTGACGCTATAGCAAACAGTATTGCATAGTACCTACCGTTCACCTGTGTGAGAACAACACTGAAAAGTCAATTATTGTCTCACCCAGGGGATGTAAAAAGCCACTGCCTCACATTCCACACACGGGTGTCGAAGGAAGGATTATGACTGTTTTGGCTGTTAAGCCACACATTCACAGAGCTGAGCAAAATAGATACACGTGAAATGGATTCAATAAAGACACCTTGTTTTGAAAGCACTTGTCAGTCACGGAAACATGGAAGAAATAGTAAGAGGCTATAGATTTTATTAGTCAATATGTTTCGAGAAAGAACCCCAGGAACATTTAAACTTCTATCGTATATCAGGCCATGTTCTACATCTGTTTATAAGTACACAAGTTCATAGTAAAAGTGACACACACAGCTTTTGAATGAAATGCAGAGCTATTTTGATCTAAACATCCCCTCAATGCATCCCCCTGCCAGCATCTTTGCAGACTTCCCTGTTGCCCCGGGAATGTTGGCATAAAGTATGCATGTAGTCCTGACAGACAGCTGCACTGCAGAGGCATTTTTAACATGCCAGACTAGGACCTCACTAAATCAGCATATGTTTAAATGTCCTAGGATGATAGCATTTTAAATATGGCGTGGACAATATTCAACATATAAAAGTATTCAATATCCTCTTAATAATGGTCATTCTTTTTTTTTTTAAAACAAGCATTTGTTTACAGATTTTGATATATTAGAACATTTCAGAAAAGTAAACCTTTGAAAAATTTTAATAAAGATAAATGTTATCTAACCCAGATGTAAGGTTACTTTTTCATAAAGAATGTGAACCTCTGCACAGTTACACCCTCTTTTCATGATATGTTGACATTCCACCCATAAATTGGCAGGTAGGCTACTTGCCATGCAGCCATGTATGGACATCCGGCAAATTAGTATCAAGTCAACACTTGACTGCATACAAAGATACATTCATATGTATAGAAGTTATGTGATTAATGATTCGTTGTGTTATTCTAAAAGGTTGTGGATAACTGGGTGAAGCATTCACCTCTTAACACGACCAACGAATCATCAATAATAGGTGATTGTCTTTCTTATCAACATGCTTTCTGCAAAGTGCTTATTTAAGTTGAAGCTTCATCCTAAAAATCAAATGCAAGATAGGCCAAGCTACGTATTAGTGTTTTTTATGAAGTGCATGGCTTGTATGTCTTCTTGCATGTTCAGCCCCGCCCTGCAGACGCACTGATATCACGCAGTTGCGTAATTTGACAAGCCAGCGCAAAATAGAGGGAATGACCGCTTGACAGCTGCCTGGCTTGTGCAATATTATTTTAATCTTACAATTTACATGCTGAATTTATTTTCTAAAGATTTTGGATAACTGGGCACAAGATCCGCGTTTATGGCCACTGTGTTATCGAATAATGTTTGGTTTGCTTCAGGGCAGGACGCGCCGTCTCATCATAAATTAGCACCACCAATAGCTGACGGTCTGAGAGGTGAAGATTATGGACAAGTGCTTTACAGCACGAGGGATGCGATCACGGGTACAACTTCTTTTCAGGACTACAATTTGGTACGACATTTTATGATGGACATATCTAGTTGAAAACTGCATACAAATGTAAAACATATATGATTCTGTAATCTAAATATCTCGTTTTCAGTTTTCGGAAATTGTGAACATAATTAATTGATGCTTATATGTAGTTAGGGCATCGAAAATAGATAAACATTCGTCTTTGGTTGCGTGTTCTATTTAGGCCTGTGATTGTGTGTCTTACAGTTAAATACTGTTACTGTAATTTCAAATCATTGGTAGTCTGTAGATTCCTCTTTAATCGTTAAACTGTATGGAACCAACCCGTAAAATGACAGTGGTCAAACACGCCAGTTAATGCAAAAGTAGTATGCATACTCGGACATGGGACTGAGATGAAACGTTGCACCCTGTCTAAAAACTTGGGACAGCGATGTGTATAGTGCCACGGAGCAGCTGGATGTTCTAATTTCAGCCATAGATTGCCATAGTTTACACGGGAGCTCTTCTGAAGCGCTGCTGCCAGGAGGGAAGGACGAGCTCTTTTATGTTGTAGCATCGACAACAGCCAAGCAGTATCAGAACTGTAATCTCCCGAAATGATCGAATGTAAAAGAACTTGTTTTATATGATATGACAATAATCCGGCCAAAACACATAGGCACAATCCTTTCTGGGATGTTTCGCAATTCTTACACTGCTTCTGTCAGCATAGTCTTTTTTGGTCTCTGAATGGTTTTACGGGAGAGGTGGGAATGTAGCATAAGGCCAGTAGGGAGTTCAGTGTACATGATAAATATTTATCTGCTGACTGTTTTGTATGCACATCTCTCATTTTCATCTCAGCTCTATTCCAACATCCAGAGCAGATAAGAAAGAGGATCTTTTTTTTTTTTATTCTGATATGATCCATACATGATAGGATGCAGGCTATGTTACTATATTACTCCAGCTGCTCATATGTTTGTAAATTCTCCTTCCTGCATCGATCCACTACTTGCTTCTGTAGTAGCCTTCCCTTAAAAGTAAAGTTGGAAGGCTAATATTGGTAAAACAACATACCATAAGTAATGGACTCTTTTTTTTCAGGGTAAGTCTGAGATGGACAAATACTTGTCTCCCCAACCTCCGCGGGTAGCATACTCCAAGAGGCTGTCCGGGGGCAGTGGTCCGGTGCCAGAGCCCTCGTTCACTGAGGACTTGAGTTCTCCCTACAGCATCAATATGAGCCTCCTCCTACCTGAAGTCACGTACCTCCACCCAGGCCTCTGCCGACCTATGAAGCCCATTAAGACGGAGCCTCAGGCTCACTCCCTTATCCATCCCAGTTATCATGGCAACGAGGGGCCATCAAACATCCCAGAATACCCGGGTTTCTTCGCTAACTCAGTGGACACGGCAAGTGGCGGGAATGTGTTCGTCAAACAGGAAGTTCCTTCCCTAGACTTCCAGGATGTTCCTTTTTTCCAGCTGTTGAACTGTGAACTGGAGCAGCTAGTGCCTGGGACGCAGGTGAGGTCCGAGCCACACCACGGGGTCGCCCTGCCGCCCTCCAGCCACCAATATGGGAATGTCCACATGGTCCCTGGTCAGACGTCGTTCAAAGCCACAAACAGCCCACAGAATGGTGGTTACACACGGGCCACCCAGTTCAGCCATCTGCAGAGACCAGTCTATCTGCCTCCCTCACCACCCAACTCTGAGCCTGGGAGTCCAGACAGAGGGAAAGACCTGGTCCAAAATCTCTCTCCGCCTCCGTCTTATGCAGCTAGCATCGCCTCCAAATTGACTTCCCCGGACCACAACGGTGGACCAGGCCAATCCTCCTGTTTAGGATCAAGCCAAAGCTCTGATCTCGGGCTGGTCCAGAGCTCCAGTGTACTCATCCAGAGCCCAGGTCTGGGGCCAGTGGTGGGGCCCTTGTCCCCTGTGCTGGTCCAGTCTGCTCCTGGCAGTTTGAACCGCAGGAATAACCCTGACCTGGAGAAAAGACGCATTCATCACTGTGACGTCCCAGGTGACCATAAACTAGAGTCCATACTATGCTTGTTCGTAACTTGATAGTAAAGTTATTGGACTGAGCCAAGGCATGTGAGAGAGATGTATAGACTGTTACGTTTGATAATTGGAATGGTGCCAACCATTAAATTGACGGTGTTGCATGCAACAGTGGATGTAGCATGACCTATGTTTGTTTGTTTTTGCCAATAGGATGCAAGAAAGTCTACACAAAGTCTTCCCATTTGAAAGCCCACCTACGGACCCACACGGGTATGAGTTTTCCCTGTTAAATCTGTAAAAGATTCTTCGTGTTGCCCCTTCTCTTATTTTGGGTTGAGTGTGTTATGTTGCCAGGCAGAAGAATGCTCTTGGCATGCAGATGCATTCTGTCTGCTGACGGAGACCTGGCCCACATTGCACTGCTGTCAAATCCAATAACCCCTAGCTGCTCAAAAATAATAACTGAGGAATGCCAGGACCACGGTTTATGTAGAATGCAATCCGTGTTTTACATTCATTAAGTAACTTGTGCCTTTAATGAATAATGACAAATATTACCTCATAGTTTCTGAATTATAGCAAATAATACTTTTCCAGTAAGGCAATGAAGAGGTTTTTAGTACAACACTCATGCATGTGGATGGCATCTTGATTACTGGCTATTTCTGCCTTTGCCTAGTGCCATCTCATTGTGTGTGCTCCGTTACAGGCGAGAAGCCGTACCAATGCTCCTGGGAGGGCTGTGAGTGGCGCTTCGCTCGTTCCGACGAGCTGACACGCCATTTCAGGAAGCACACGGGGGCAAAGCCCTTCCAGTGCGGCGTGTGCAGCCGCTGTTTCTCCCGCTCCGATCACCTGGCCTTGCACATGAAGAGGCACCCGAGTTAGAACGCCACCTTTATTTTATACATATATATATACTGTATATATGTGTGTATATACACGGTACCAGTTCATTCATATTCAGTTAGTCACATTGAAATATGATGTCATCATCTTTGAGAAATGGTGCTCATTGCCTGAAAGTCACATGCTATTCTAAATCCAATATAAGAAAACAAATCATTTGTCAAAGGATTGTACCACTAACTCCAACAATGTTTATTTTTTTTTCCTATTTAGTAGCTGGCCTAAAAATGTATACGGTAGATTGACCAATTTATTGTATTGTAAGACGACAGTTGGTGCCTTTTAAACAAGCGTTGTCATTATACATTTTGTTGAATTCGGGTTGTTGTTTATAAAACTGACAGTAAGAAGGACTTTGTTGTAAGATTCTGTTATGGTCTCGAGCACAGCTGTCTCATTTCACATCAAAGGAAACTGGCCATGTTATCCTATTTTAAAGGTTGGTTGATGTGTATTGTAGTGTATGGCTTTCCGGCCCTGTAAGTAACATACACAAGATATTTCATTATTGACACAATTACCCACTAAAGGTAATTGTGGATACTGTAAATTATTTTTAGGTAGTAAACCATTTTAAACCATTCCAACGATTGAAAGAGTGGGCAGCAATATAATTAATTCAATGGTGAACCCATAAGGAAGCTATATCAATGTGGGCGGCAGTGATGGTTTATGACATGGCAATGCTTACTAATGATTTGCAAATCACTTAACATGTAAGACAGGTTTTGGTAGTAAAAATTATGGTGACAATGAGGAGAATGAAAATCTATAGACAGGGTCTACAGAGGAACGTTATGGTTACTGGTGTTTCCTTTAGATTTTTTTATTGCCTCAACATTGGTAGAGGATCTTTTACACTAATGAACAAATGTAGCAAGAACCCATTTTTCAAGCATTTGAATGCATAATTATTTATTTATTCTTACGTCTATTTAAAAAAGTGCCTTTTGATGTTTTCATGATGAATGAAAGACAAAGGTTGCCTTTCTAGGCATAATCTGGTATTCTGCACTGAAAGAATGGCATGATTGCTGTCCTTTTCACTTTATTCAAAACTTCCAATACAGTGGTGACTGGGTGTGATTTCTGTTTGTACGACCAAATGTAATTTGACATAAGGAGCCGAGGTACAGGAGTCATTATTTCAAAAATTTTTAAATGTACATATTTTGTATCCACTGATTTCCTGATTTTTATTATTTTTTGGGTGTCCTAAAATAGAGATTGTTAACTACTTTATTAAAAATGCCTGAAGGTTAATCCTGCAGATCTGGTAAAGTGTCTACAAGTACAAGAAAATAAAGCTGAAAATCATATATTGTAACTTCCAATTGACACTGGACAGTGTAATGTAATATTTAGTTATTGCAGAACTTTTTGAATCATGCTTACAATTTTACATTGTTAACATTATGTACATTATGTACATCTGAAAAGGGTTACACATGTGTACAAATAGTATGAGAATATTATGATGTAGCCAAACATTTGTGTTAATGGAGCTGCCTGGGAAACAGATTGAATTTGTCAAATAAATGTTGTGTGTTTACAAAATACATTAATACAGTGGTGAAGTGATTCTAATTGTGCTCATTTTGTTTTCAACATGTGTGGCTTTTTCAGACCTAACTGTGCCACTCCAACAAAGCATTTTATTAAAACCTCACCCAATTCATTGCTTTTGCCATGTGCCAGCAGTAATCCATGTGCACCTTTCAAGGTGATGCACATTCAAGTCATTAACACAGCATTCCTCTCTCAAGGGGTTTCACTGGAAACTGAGCCCAGGCCATGTTGTGTTTTAGTGTAATTTTAACGGTGCCAACAATTCAGATTTATGGACTGGTTGCACTACGTAAAACCAGAAAAAACACCTACTCTATACTTTTACAAACCTAAATTGTAAGTTATTGCGCTGACAGGTTAATAACAATTCAAATTTGCATTGATTTATGAGTGTGTGTGTGTGTGTGTGTGTGTATGTGTGAGGGGGGGGGGGTTAATAGAGCTGGATGGACATATCGTGTTTTTGAAAGAA
>JAVQIZ010172829.1:0-48302 GCA_036023535.2 Galaxias brevipinnis | reverse complement strand
CTCTAAATTGCCCGTAGGTGTGAATGTGAGTGTGAGTTGTTATCTGTCCCTATGTGTCAGCCCTGTGATAGACTGGCGACCTGTCCAGGGTGTACCCCGCCTCTCGCCCTATGTCGGCTGGGATAGGCTCCAGCCCCCCCCCCCGCAACCCTGCAAAGGATAAGCGGTATAGCTAATGGATGGATAGATGGTTGGAAAAAAATTTGAGTTTCACTTAAATTGATTCTATGACCTGAACTTGTTTAATACACTTACATAAAGTGGCTGCATGTAGTTTCTGGTTTTGGGAACCCCTACTGTTTGCTTAGTGTAATTATTTTTACCTGACCGTCGCCAAGAAGACATTCATAATGTTTGTGGTCACTGCATGTCACTAGCACGATCAACGACTATACTCCAAGTATGATATTCTCTTCCTGATTTAGTGAAGCACTTCCCTGTGCCATAAGCAATAAAGCACAGTTTTGCGGGACATTGCAACAGGTGGCAGACAAAAATTTGTGTTAAATATTGAGACTTCAAGAAGACTGATCTGAACAGCGTTTTTTTTTTTTTTTCCCATTCTCTCATAGACATTACAATGTGCATACTGTAGAAAGGTATTGATACTCCGTTAATTAAAAAAAGTTGCATATAGTCGCTTTAATTTAGCCAAAACAACAACATATATTTTTTAAGAATATCTGTGAAGTATCCCTTAATGTTTCATTCCTAGACATTAAGATTCTTGCAATTGTATTGCACATTATCTGCTAAAACATGTAACCTAACCTTCTTTGCAAGATTTCAGACCTTGTAGTGGCTAAGCTCTAACATTGTAGTGGCAAAAAACATGCCTTGCTAAATGTATAGGGTTTTTTAGCCTGTGCTGGAATTAATAAAAGCATGTTATGAAGTTAAGAGAATATAAAGCTAAAAGAGCCAAAGAGTTAGTATTTTGCAATGCATTTTCCCAAAGGTTGCAAATGCATGTGAAATTGCACTGCCATATGTATCAGATATACCTGATATAATATGGCAAGATTGCACACAGTAGCAAAATAAATAAACATTAATTAGACCAATTCTTGCCATTAAGCTTTTGATTAATGCAGTGAATTGACTAAAATTACTTGCAAATATAAATAGTAACTGGCAAAACAACACCAACACAGTTTTGATAGTTGGAACGGCATACATTTTTACTACCCTAACCGATTAACCATGTGTTGATGACATTTCATTTGAAAATATCTTAATGCTTTACCCGTAAGCTAGAACCCCCGGCTTGTCGTCTGTCCCTGCGTTGATTGGCTGCCTTCTCTCTGTCTGACAGCATGCCAAGTCGGGTGGCAGGGTTTGTATCCTTTGGCATCACCCCTCTTTTCCTCAGCTCAATCTACAGGGATTTGATAGAAGGTGTAAAAATTAAATCAATAAACATCCCAATAAAAAAAATCTACCAAGTAGCCTTAGGTCAGCCAAATGTTGTGCCTGTGTAAGGAGAACTTGCAGAACATTTTGGAAGATTTAAACTACCATTTTGGAAGATTTAAACTAACTTTAGTTCAACTCATCAAATTTTATTCAAAATCGTTGCACATACCACCATAACAATCTGTGATGGGCCTGAGTGTTTTCCACAAAGGTTAATCTTTTGACAGATGGGATTTAACAGGCATGCAGTGGAGTGTAAATAAACCCTGAGGGTAAAATGATGTAGGTGTGTTGAATACTAAATCCAGACCTTGTCATTCCCTGCCACAAACATGGTAGGTACGGCATCTTCTCTAAGAAACTGTTTGCCATTGTAATCTCGGAAACAATCAGCTCTGAAATGTTCTGAGCAGAGGCAGGTGTTAGGCGTTGGGGTGAAGTGTTTCATTCCAAGACTTTGAACCCATTGGCTCGCAAGTTGGGGTTTGCTAATGGGGAACCTTTATGAATAAAGCAAATAGAGAACATTTTTAGTAGGTTTAGGATACAATCAACATAATAAAATGCATATCCTTCCTTTGGTGCATTTCATGGCTGTACTATACCAGTCCAGTCCCACGGTCGTCGGTTGGGTCCGTTTATCAAGTAAATTAAAATGTGTATTTTGTCAATTGTTAATCATTTGTCACGCGGGCATTGTTGCAGTTCTTAAAATATGTGCAAAGGATGTTGTCTATAGCTAACTCAGTAACGTAGAGAATACAATTAAACTAAAGTTTTATATGAATACAACATCAACAACTATTCATATCAACAGCTCAGTTGCTGTCGCGATGCAAACGTTTTTTAAATGCTGTATTTCCTAACGTTGGTAGCTAGCTAGTGCTAGTTGGAGCAGGACAGGAGAAGGCTGCACAACTTAAGCAAAACGGCCAACTTTAGCATTATGATTAGCCTGGCTTACCTGTAAAACCTAATTTCTGACCCTTTGATGAACTTGTTGTTGCATCCGGTTGCTGCACAAATAACAGGCATTATGCGAAACTTTAGCTAACACTGAAGTTAGGAAACAAAAGTAGCCAACGCGCTAATGTTTTCCCGTGAGCGTCTCACAGGCTCCGATACAATAACCTAGCGTAACCAGCTGAGCAGTTAGCTGAGCAGTTAGCTGAGCACCAAAGATAGTGGAAGAGGAAGACCCACGTTTCTCAAACTGTACATTTCATATCCAACCAGTAGGAGGGGACAATATGCTAACGAGAAAAATACACACACGGGTTATTATTTAGAATTTCAAACTGACACAGCGGCCTGCAACGTCTTTTGCTTATTTTGTTTTTTAATGGCTTGAACTTAAACAGTCTAGTTAGGGGTAGGTTTTTTTTTCCAGCACATCAATAAGATAAATTGATGGTCGCCTGCATTATTTTACCTTTAGATATTCCACCTGTTTTATATACGAATGATAAATAAAATAGTAATGAATTCAGTGAATATCTTCCAGGTTAAAAAGTAAATAAATAATGGAATTACTAGTTTTCCACTTTTACTGTTTAACGGAAATTGGTCTGCATGAACTTATGTCAGTATTGTTGTAGCTAGGTAAATCGTTTTTCGTGTCGATCCTGGATATGTTTCATTGCTTTTTTTGTCCGTCTGTCATACTCCGGACCGGGATACAATTTTATCTTCTTTTCCCTAGTCTTTGGTCTCACATGACACAGACAGTCACTTACTAACTCTAGGTAGCTGGGCTAAAACCGCTAGCATCATTTCAATATTGAACCACGAAACTGGTAAACTTTCAAACTATTCAATTAGGCAAGCAGGTCAAGAAAAACGTGAATGATAATTTAAGAAATCACAACTGTTAGTCCGATTGTTTTGTTTCTGTGTAACATGTGTTTAGGACGGTTCGTAACCATTAAAATTGTACTTCTTAGCAGTAACGTTAGCTAACGCTAACTGAAGCGAACACAGCCATTTCACACACAGCCTCTTCCGCATTCAACATTACATTAGCTAGCTTTGCTAACTATGTCTATTTTGATTGCGAAACAACCATTTACTATTTAGTAGAATGTACAACTGTTTGCCTTTACCTGCTCAGCCACCTAAACGCTAGTTAAATGTTATAATGTTAATGCCGTTGGCGTTACTGTTACGTTGCTAGTTTAATTATTACTTTGAACTTTGGCAGATAGCGCAAAGTTGTCAAACAGTTATTCTCTTGACTTTAGCTTACATTCATTAGCTAAGCTAGTTTGGGCCTTCCTTGCATGGGATCTACTAACGTAGAACTGCAAGACCTTTGATTGTGAAGCTAGCTGTGTGTGTAACATAGTTATGACCACATAAATACTTTCAAATTGTGCAGGTCACGGTGCCAATTTGGGGCCTGTTGTTTATCAAGCCTGACTGACCGGCCGGCGTTGTGTTGCGCCAGTCTGAATTGTGTGTTGACTACACGTCATCTTTTGTCTAGCTATTTTATCTTAATACATGTGGGAGTTAGGTTTTAAAAATTCGACTTCTATGGGAACTAGACGGAAAGGAAACGAGTACAAAATCTTGTTCCGATTTTTGGTTATTTTGCTGAGTATATAATATCGTTTTGCTTTACAAGGGGAGGTTCATCTACTGGTGGCCTGAGATAACAAGACACCATAATTTCCCACGTTCATACACGAGTTGATCTTGCATAGACTGTTCTGAACCACACACACACACACACACACACACACTTCCTCTCTCTCTAACCAGGATAAACAATACACACTTTGTGATATTCTAAACTAAGGTTTAGGTAGAGAAGGGGTAGACCTATTTAAAAATGGTCGTCCAAAATGGAGAGATTTAAGCTAAATGACAAAAGCCATTTTTTAAGATAAAAAAAGGTCAAATTTGCTTGAGTATGTTCATGAACCTTCCCGTAAATTTGCTTTTAATGGTTTGTTTTCAGACATTTCCCATCACTTAGACAGCAAATCCACAACCCTTAAGTAAAGCAAATGTACAACAAAAAGCAAAAACAAGTAGCAGGTGTACCTCTGACTACCCTGCTGATCTCCAGGGTGGGGGGTATTGGCAAAGTTTTGGTGGAAACAATGTTGTTTTCAATAGAACTTGTAAGCTGGCTAACATGTACATAACCAGTCTAAATTTAGTGTATACATACATACATACATACATACATGCTCCGGAAATTAAGTTAGGCTGTGATATTTTGGAATTGTATGAAGGCACAGATTCGGACAAAGGTAACTGATAAGCTGTACAGAACATTGGACTTAGTGTGTGTGGGCGAGCAGAGGTTTCCTAAGGTTAAAGGCAACACACAAAAAAAGGCTACTCTCAGCCTCAACTTAAATACTTTTAACACCCATTTAATATGGTTCCCGCCGAACATTTAAACGGATATTGATTTGTTGTTGTTACATTTGTGAGTGAAAGTCTCTCCTCTCTAGGCTATTTGGGCCTATAAGACCTATAGGCCGCTTAAATAGGAACACTGAACATTTAACATGCGTTGTTATTAATACGTTTTGTTTGCAGTCTTTGATAATACTTTCCAAGTCAGATGTAGCCTAATATTTTATGTGTTGGGAACACCCCTTTACCATAACTATGGTATATTTTGTTTACCACTCTTGTTTTTGTGTGTGTCTAATATTACTAAGGCATTATATTAGTGTAATAGAACAAGTAGCAAGCACAGCTTTTTCCCCCTAAATTTTTGCGGTCTCATGTTTATTATTAGTGTGATTGTGTTGTCAGGTTGTGTAAAAAGGGTCTGCTTAGACACTCAATCAGGAAAATACTTGAACACAAGGCCCTGTGGGGATTTCAGAGCCATGTAAACGACCGATAATAACCTCTCCTGTTCCTGTTTTTACCCTCCCTTCTTTTCCCTTTCCTCTTTCTCTGTTTAGTCTCTATATCTAACAGTACACAGCAAAAGGGATTGCGCCTCTTATCTCATGATATTAGAATTTTGCTCATCGACCAGTCAGTCAGTTGGATTCAGTTTTTATTGACTTGATAATTGTGTGAAGTTCTGGTCTCGCATCAACAAGATGGACAGATCATAATATTTACAGGTATGCGGAACCTACAATTCATAAGTAGTCTTATCTTGGGTATAGTTGGTATAATGTCAAAGTTGGCTCTTTAAGTCTGCTGTTTTTATAAAATAGACTGTAGTTTATTTAAATAATAAGCTCAAGTTAACTTCTGTGCTTTGCAAACTTAATGTTGGTTCAGTTCGGATTACGTTTAGGGATAGGTTTCTTTGTAATTTAAGGATGTGGAAAACAAAAGATTGTTCCAAGATTGTTCCAATCTGAGATTTTGATTTTCAACAGGTGCATATTGATTTCGTAATGACAAACTGCTGTGGAGAACATGTCCACACTGTGTGCGACTGATATCACAGATATTAGTCAGGGTAAGAGGTTAAATACGTCATAAACATAAAATACTGATGTGTGTGTGTGTGTGTGTGTGTGTACATATATATATATATATATATATATATATATATATATATATACATATATATATAATATATAAGAATAATGTTATGTTATTATTTTTTATGTTTAAGCCAAGTTATGTATTTCATGTGTATATTTAATGGAAGGTGCTCAACTGAACAAGACTTAACAATTAGGCCTAACCATATTACTCCTAGTTTGGGTTAGGGATGGGGTAGGTGTTAGATCAAATTGTAAAAAAATTAAGACGTGCATTTTTCCAGGTGAGCGGAACGTGTTTGATGTAGCCCCGGAGTTGCGACGGGACTACACTGGGGACAATGTAGGAAGTGATACTGAAGTGAAACATGAGGACATCTTGTCTTTGGACCTGCCCCACCCTGCAGAGTTGTCTATCCCCCCACAGAATAGGCCCCTGTTGGCAGAGATGAGCAGCCCATTGCCCATGGAACCTAACAACATTAAACTGGACCTGGCTGCAGGTGACATTCCTGCCACTACAGGTGCGTAGAGCATATTTAGCATCCCTGATCATGTCTTTTAACCTTTAATTCAGGTTTCTGTGCATAGAGTACATGGGCAGCTTTGTCATGAATGGACCGTCGATTGTTGTTGTGGACATTTGTAATTTTATGCTTTAAGATTTATTTTCCGGAGGATCATGAAACCTTAAGAATGTATGTGATTGAGCATTACATAGATTAACCTTGTAGTGAGTTCCTTAACAAGTTCTGTACCCACTTAAGGTCAAGACGTACAGTATAGTTGAAGAATCCCTGAAATTATACCCTTTTGATCTTACATCAGATCATGCAGTGCCGATGTCTATGAAATGCACCATGTTCATGGTTTGTGATATTTTGTAGATGGCCAGCCATTGAAGAGGAAAAAGGGGCCTGCCCCTAAGATGCTGGGAAATGAGGTGTGCAGTGTGTGTGGAGACAAAGCTTCAGGCTTCCACTATAATGTGCTTAGCTGTGAAGGCTGCAAAGGCTTCTTCCGCCGCAGTGTGATCAAAAGTGCTCAGTACTCTTGCAAGAACAATGGCCGCTGCGAGATGGACATGTACATGCGCCGCAAATGCCAGCAGTGCCGCCTGCGCAAGTGCCGAGAGGCAGGCATGTTGGAGCAATGTGAGTGCTGTTATGCTACACAGTTTACCTGTAGATTGTGTAAAAGTATTTAGATTGTCTAAAAATTGTTTGGAGACAAAGACAATATTATTGTTGTTCGTTTTCTGCATAATTCTGTGTAATTTATGTTATTGACCCAAAAAACCTGAGATAATTTTCCACTTTTGATGTATGAATTGTTATTCAATTAAGTTTATGTTGATGATATGTATTAATTAGTTTTTGCTTGTTGATTTCCCTTTACATTTGAGGTGTTCTCTCTGAGGAGCAGATCAGAGTAAAGAAAATGAAGAAACAGCATGAAGATGAAACAGCACACATGTCAACTGTCCTGACTCCCATCCCAGCCCAAGAAGTTGCCCCCTTGTCACCTGAACAGCAGGAAATGATAGAGAAGCTGGTATCCATGCAGAAGCAATGCAACAAGAGGTCCTTCATTGATCGACCCAAAGTCACGGTAGGTTGATGATGCAAATTTTCTAGAATGTTTAGAGGAATTAAAGTTGTGGGCTATTCTTAACCTGACTTTGTTCCAAACCTTTATTCCACTACAATTGTAGTGGCCCAAACCAACTGTTTTGGCCCATACCCTCAATCAGAAAGGGCTCCCACTGAAACTTATTCTCATGCAGTGGCTAAAGAACATAAACAAACTAAATAACCTTGGTTATGTTTCAGCCAATACTGCATGCTAAACACGGTATGCTAACAGAACAGTAACTCTATCTGTAAAAGTTTGTTGATAAAACAGTGCAACGTTGAATAAAACGTATCTTTTGCTTGCTTTGTCTAATCAAGAAAAAACATTTTGGACACAATTTCTATTTTTAAACTAAATTATTCTTTACTTCATTTGATTGTTTCCCCACAGCCATGGCCAATGAATCAGGACCCACAAAACCGGGAGATTCGTCAACAACGTTTTGCCCACTTCACTGAGCTGGCCATCATGTCTGTTCAAGAGATAGTGGACTTCGCCAAGCAGCTGCCCGGCTTCTTAGAACTCACCAGAGAAGATCAGATTGCATTGCTAAAGACCTCGACTATTGAAGTTAGTCAAGTATTTCCTAACATGGTTATTTAAAATCTGTTTTGTGTCTTTTCCATCTTTTATTTGCTACAATTATTAATATACCTTATATATGTGCATTTTCCATTATGAAATATCTGCCTCTTGTTCTGCTCTGTTCACTGATCCATTTTAGCAGTTACCAGAACAATATGACATCGTTTTTATACATTTTTAAACCAATAAAGTGTACTACTGATTTCTTTCTCTCATAAATATGCTTAACCTCAATTCACCAAGATTTACTTTTGGTGTAATAGATCATGCTGCTAGAGACATCCAGAAGGTACAATCCTGCCATTGAAAGCATCACGTTTCTGAAGGACTTTAGCTACAATAAGGAGGATTTTGCCAAAGCAGGTACCCTTTTCTTACACCAAAGAACTGGCGGGCTCATCTCTCACTTAATAACAAACAAAGTGGTCGGCACTCACAAATAAGAATGTGATACTTAAATGTACAGCAGCAGGATGGCTGCTACATGAAATAAAAGTATCACATACCTATTTGTGAGTGCCGACAACTTAGTTTGTTATCACCTTTTTCTGTAAGCCAGAATCCATGTAAGATTCACTTTCTCTCCCACTTAATAGACTGATGCATAACATAATAACTATTTTTGTGAATGAGGTTTTGAATATCAATTGTGGAAAAACAGGCCTACTGATGGCACCTTATTTGTTGATCCAGCAAAAGTTAAAGCAGCTACCAATTCTTAGACATTATTTCCCATGGATGTACACTTTTACAGTATATTATGTGTTGCAACTCGTATAAGAGAAAAATGTGTTGACCCACTTCCTAATTTCTTTAAATGTTATCACATTCTTGCTTCTAAAATAAAATGCTCACACGGTATGTTATTATTGCACCATTTTTCTTTCCAAAACATGACCTTTAGTTCCTTCCCCTCTACCCTTTCTTTCTCTATTGGTTTCCCCCCAGGGCTTCAATTTGAGTTCATCAACCCCATCTTTGAGTTCTCTAAGGGAATGAATGACCTCCACCTAGACGAGGCCGAGTATGCCCTGCTCATTGCCATCAATATCTTCTCTGCAGGTCAGAGTTCAACGACCACTTGAACAGGTTCCTTAATACACAGGAACTAAATGAACATGCTAGCCATTCACATTGGGCATGTAACCTTTTTTACAGTCGGTTTACATATTCAACTAAAATCTAATGCTATATGAAGTGCATGCTATGTGAATACATAACACCAAATGTTGATAGTTTTCAAATGTAAAAAAAAAGTTTGCCTTTTTACTCGTTTCATTGTCCAGAAACTTTTTTTGACCGAGGTGCTTTTTAGAACAATTTAAGAGGCCTTCTTATTTCTAGCAATTTTCTAGCCTTTATTATGAGCAGTGTTTTCCACTATGCTACTCTGGCATGAATCAAAATTTTGCAGAATGTCTTTCTTATGGTGGAGTCATATGCACTGACTTTCGCCCAGTTGAAAGTCATTCATGGCAGTTATTCAAAATTCCTCCATATTGTGGTGAGAGAGTGAGCAAAAATGTATTTGCTGGTAGAAGCTGGTACAGGTTATGACACTGGCTACTGACCTTTTGTTATTACGTTTCCCCCCCCCAAAAAATCTTAGATCGGCCTAATGTACAGGATCATGATTTGGTGGAAAGGCTGCAGCAACCATATGTGGATGCACTCCGCTCTTACATCATGATCAAGAGACCAAATGCAAGTGCTCTTTTTACTACTTCACAATTTGTTCATTATTTACTGGCACACTAGGTTGGGGTATATTTTATAGTTTAGGATGAGTTAACAATGGCATGTACAGTTAAGCAAGTTGCATTAGATTCTAAAAGTACACAGTCCATGTTATTGAAACATTATTTTATCTCTCTATAATTTCAGTGTTATATCTTACTAATAACTTTTTTTATTAGTTGATGGCCAATCAATGAAAATAAATAATTCCCCCTTTTCTATAATTCATTATTGTCCGATCAAGAGTCACCAAGAAAATATATTTTGTGGATCTCAATTATTTACTGATGAAATGCCTATTTCCATTGGAATTGCAGTGGAACTGTTACCATATGGAAAAAAAAACATGCCGAATGTAGGAATGAATCACTAGTTTTTTAAATTGTATTGCTTCTTCACAAGTGCATTGTTGGAACTACGGTAGGTTTAAAGAGTAAGATTACATGATTTAGAATAAATCTAAGTATTAATACTGTGTTCTAACTGTATGGGTGCGTGGTTATACCTATGTTCTATTGCATCAAGTTTTTCTTTGGTTTGTTCATTATTTTTTCTATTATTCTACACCAGGATCACCTGATGTTTCCACGCATGCTCATGAAGCTTGTTAGTCTACGCACCCTCAGCAGTGTCCATAGTGAGCAGGTCTTTGCGTTGCGCCTCCAGGACAAAAAACTTCCCCCTCTACTCTCTGAAATCTGGGATGTCCATGAGTGACATGATGCGGCTCTTTATAGTTCCACATGGACAAGTCAGACGAACACTGCCAGCACTGTAAGGGCAAAAGGACGTCAGGTGATGGGAAAATGTGTCCCGAGAATGACACTTCTGTCTATTCCTCTGACTGAAGATCAGGTTGGCAGTATTGTTATTTTCTTTAAAGATTTTGTAGAGTGGTGTCGACACTTGCTCTCTTGAGGAGAAACAAACTGAAATGCAATCAACAATGAAATATGCACTCTTGGTTCTCGTCCTCTTTGCTATATGTTGTCCTGTGACTGACATAGCAATGACGCTGGAATGAGCTGCGGTTTCACGGTTTGAGGTTGCAAGCCGCTGTTATCTCTGATCTAGTTCTGTTTTGCAGTCCTGGTGTTAATCTTACTGTGAGTAGTTTTGGGCAATGACTCTGAACCATAACAGTTGGATACAGATAAAAATGTGTCACTTTATTGCAGCAATGCAGTATAATAAGAAACAGAAGCATGCAAAATGCTACACAAGCTTAGAGATAAACGCCAGGTATTTGATCCCTGATTAATGATATATCGTAGGACATCTGTTTGATATTGTATTTTGTATTAGAGCAGTTGGAAGCGTTACATAATTGGCATACTAAACAGCTCTGAATTGTGTATATGTTTTCAAAGTTAGGTGATTTAATTTGACGTTATAGTATATTCAAAGATCCACCATGGTTTACTACTTGATTTTTGTTGTTTTTTTTCATAACGAAAGGGGCCTCTTGTCATATGTACATTTTATTTTTGTCTCAAAAATTGATTTAGAATAATTACAAATTCAAATATTATGATTTTGTTTTAATGGGAAACTTTCAATATCACTGGACAAGTGACTGACACATTGAGCCCCTTAAGCCCCTTAAACTGTATACTGAGTATACTGATGGTGTACTTTTATCATACTTTATATATACACTATATATTTAAAAGAAAGTTCTGATGTAGTCTCACAGACTGGAGAGGATTAATTTAATGAGATCATGAACCTGTAAATGCTTATATTACAACAATGTGCTTATAGTTATATTTTCAAAAGAAAGCAACCAGCAACGCAACAACTGTACAACATCTTTTGGAGAACCATTGTCAAAAGAAAGTGTTCTAAACACTGCAGTGAGCATTCATCATAAAAGCATACTATAGGAATCATATAACACCAGTGATTAATATATCCTACATTAAGATAGAGCTATAACACTTCAAAAAAGTGAATGTAAAGCCTGCACCCGTGCCATTGCATAGAAGAGCACAGCAAAGTACAATCGGGTTGCAGGCCAGGTTTGATCATTTAAAGGTAGCAAATCTGTCCAACTTCTGTTCTGCATATTTATAAAAAATCTAACTGTAAAAGTTAAGGAGTGCCTGCTCACATTTTTGGGTTTAAAATTAACCTGGCAAAATGGCTGTGAGCTCCAGGTGTGATGTCTGCTACCTAAAATAAAAAAATTAAAATAAAAAATAAATATATATATAACTAGAAATTGCATTATTAGTCTGATTAATAATGAAAAAGTCACAGGACGATCTTGCGTCTTTATTGAATTGTAAAAAATGCTGCTCTGTTAATCAGTCATTCCTAGGGATTTCTTTGCATTCCTCATTATTGTAGTCCAATGGTTTACTTGTATTACCCTGTTTTCCCACAATCTGAATATTCCAATGATTATTGCTTTTAACAGATCCCACCCAAGTTATATTCAGACAGAACACAATTCAGAAGTGTGTATGTGTTGCATAGTTAGTGACTATACTTTGTTAACATTTTAGATACTGCACAGATCATTGTGATATTACTTAATACCCATCAACAATTTTGCATGGTCCTATTAATTTTACAGCATAATAAACCCAATGGTATCATTATTTTATTTACAGATGACACAGCCTTGTGAGTAGAAAATAAAAACCTAAAAACAGAGGCATTGTTATATTATTGTCCTATTCAATAGTAAAACCTGTATGCAAAGTGTGATATGCATTTCTACTTGAAAACAAAATATACTGTTTTGGGTACTTCTGTCATACACCATTAAACAGTTGTTATTGACAGGTCTTGCCATTTTTGCTTCAACCACAAACACACGTGTAGAAACGGTCAGATCCTCAAACTCAAGATTGTAAATCTTGCACTGTTAATATCTATTCATATTGTCGAGGATGACAATTTATGAACGAGTTGAAATTATCAAATATACACAGCTTAACTTTTCGTTCCTCTCTTTCCTTTCATAGGTTCTTTATATATTTAATTGTATCTGTTTCTACCAAACTCATTGTGCTACACCAACTCTCTAACAAGTGACTATTACATTTTTCCCTGTAATGTCTGATTTATTGTCAACAATCTTGACGAAACCCCTAAAGAATGGTTACTAAATTAGCTACATGATTAAAAAAGTTAAATTAATAGGGAAATATCAAAAGAGGGTTATCATTTCATGTCATGTTTGTCTGATTTTCAATTGAACGTCTAGTCATTTTTCATTTTATTTAATAAAGTGTCAATGATGTTAGGGATGGAACCGAGTGCTATGAGGTTTTCCAGTATTTTTCAATTGCTGCATTGCGATGAACAAAAGATTATAATTTTCCTTCATCATCCCAGTTACGATCCTATGAGAGATATAATGGAGAAGTTCCATGAACATTAAAGATACTAGTTTTACACAACTGGAAGGCAGTCTACAGGGTGAATATGGCGTAATGAACTTTATGTCTCAAAAGTCACAGCTCATTATTTTTTATATATATATATATAAAGTATTCAGGGTTGACTGACTAGACTGTCTCTTTTACAACAGTACCATGTTTAGAAGGCAGGTTAATTAAATAAAACAACTAAAATAAAAGATTTCGAATAAATAATATAACTGCTAGTACAGCCCATCTTATGCAAAACCACAGCACACGGAGATGCCTATTGTCTGTCAAATGCAGTTATGTGGACTTTGGACAGATGTGCAAACTTGAAACGTGAGATAGATGGGAATGGACTTTTGGAGTACAGTTGTATTGCTTCCCATACAAATGTAAAGTATTGCATCAAGCCAGTGGGATGAAATGTGAATACAAGATGAAATTCGATTGGTGGGGATAATGGTTTACAATTTTGATTGCATTTATTTAATAATTTACAATTAAAATATGAAACCCTACTGCAGGCACCTGGTTGATGGCATGGGCTTGGCTTCAGTCGGAAATTTAATTTATATTACATTATTATTATTATATTAGTTCAGTTTATTGTATAAACCCATCAGCCGCAACATTAAAACCGCTTGCCTAATATTGTCTAAGTCCCCCCAAAACGGCTCGGACCCATCGAGGCATGGACTCCACAAGATCTCAGAAGGTGTGGCACCACGACTTAGCAGTAAGTCCTGTAAGTTGCGAGTTGGGGCCTCCATGGATCAGACTTGGTGTTCCAGCACATCTCACTGATGCTTGATTGGATTGAGGTCTGGGGAATTTTGAGAACAGATCAACATCTTGAACTCATGTTCCTCAAACTATTCCCGAACAATCTTTGCAGTGTGGCAGGGTGCATTCTCATGCTGAAAGAGGCCATTGCCATAAGGAAATATAGTTGCCGTGCATGTGGTGTACTTGGGTCTGTTTAGGTAGGTGGTATGTGTCAAAGTGATATTCACATTAATGCCAGGGTCCAAGGTTTCCCAGCGGCACATTGCTCAGAGCATCACACTGCCTCCGCCACTTACCGTCGTCCCAAATTGCATCCTGGTGCCATCTCAGGTAAACGATGCACCCCAACGCCATCCACATTATGTAAAAGAAAACGTCATGATGCAACCTGCAATGCACTCTCTGTTTTGACACCTTTCTGTAGCCATAACCTTTTTTTTTAAATACATTTGTTCTACATTAGTTTTTCTGTGGGATTGGGCCAGACGAACTAGCCTACGAACCAGGCGCATCAATAAGCCTATTGGACCCCCCATGACCCTGTCACCGGTTAACCGGTTGTCCTTTGGACCACTTTTGGTTGGTATTAACCACTGCTTGCCCACTTTTTCTGCTTCCAACTCAACTTCAAGAACTGACTGCTCACTTGCTGCCTAATATATCTCACCCCTTGACAGGTGACTTTGTAATGGGATGGTCGTTGTTATTCACTTCACCTGTCTGTGGTTTGAATGTTGTTGCTGATCAGGGTATATTGTCATTCTTGACCTCCGCCTTTGCTTAGACTAGAGCTATAAACATTGTTAATATGGAATTTTTATATTTGCAACGCCTACTTGCCAATACTAACTTTGAAGGCTTTTGAGCACGCTGAAGTTATTTATGCAATAATATAATTTCCATGCTATGTCCAGTTGGTCTCCATTTAGTTAATTGATATTCTACAATCGTACCTCGATGCCTTCAGGAGTTTCTAGGCCATGGGATGCGATCAGCAACTACAAGGCTTTCCATACCCATTCTCAAAGTGGTACAGTCTCTTTTCCCGTGACTCAATGCGGAACTCCCTGCAGAATGAACTGATAGAAACGTTGTGAAGTCAGGTTTGCAGCTGCCTATTAAAACGTGAACACATCATGTTTAGCGAGGACTCACATAGAATAATTGTCTAAGGCTAATAATTGGAACATTCATCAATGCACAAAGGTCATCTACATCCCGGGATTTCTTGTAGGCACCATCGAAAGACCGACGACGACATCAGCAGCAGCTGGCTTAACGTTAGCTAGCTAAAGCTACCTAGCTATTGACGTTAGGTAAGAAGAGCTATTGCGTCTTTGCGAAACGAATGTTGTTTATATCTAAGGTATGGTAGGTAATATTTGCTTACATGGGTCACTGACGATATCTTAGGGCAGGAAAATATTGTACACAGTATACATATATAACCTCAAACAGGTTACATCGCATCACTCCTGTCGCTTGTCTGGAATATGATAGCAAGCTAGGCTAAATTAAAGATTGTTGGACACGGCCAGCTAATCTTCTCGTGACGTAGGAAATTAAGTTGGCACTGGCACTGCCACCGGCAGCCAGGCACCACCACACACAGATACAGCGAAACTAGGCGGTTTGCTCGCACCCATACTGTAGCCTACTTTAAGCTTTTGTGAAATGAATGGAACTTAAATTGGCGAATGCAAAAACCCCCCAAAAACTCCATACTTAGCCAATAACAATTTTACCAATGTAAATGTAGCACAGCTAATTTGACTAGCTTTCTTGGAATTAAACTGGCATCGCTTTTGAGTGAATTACCATCCACTTTGTCAGCCAGCCTGCGCAATATGAAGCTGAAGGGGGGTTATGCACCCCCCCCCCCCCCCTCTGACATCTAGCTTGTAAATGTCATTCACTGCCATTGGTTTACAGTTCATAACGCTGTACGTTGAGCATAGCACTAGTACAAGAAAAAATAAGTGACTGGTGTTTGATACTGATATATTGACTGAAGCCAAGGTCGTTTTGACCTTACCCAGATAATACACATACATCTGAAGGTAGTTGCACACAATGCTGTAAGACAGAATGAAATATGACTCTGACCTCAACGTGTTCACGTCAATACCACACATACATTCATGTAGGCCTATATGCTGTGTAGCACATGTGAAAAGCTTCTAACCAAGACAAATACCCGACAGAATACACTCTTTGGGACATAATGAATAGTCTAGCGTCAAGGTAAGCTATATATATATTATTTACTAGCCAATCAATTTATGTGGTCTTTAAAAACGGAATCCCCAGGTTGAGTGTTATATTTTTATTCTATTTCAATTTTACCCAGATATAGTTGGCTTGTGGGTAGGCCTATAAATCCCTTGCTTACATAATCACTGAATACAATTGCAAAAAAAATGACAGGATGAATTTGTTGTTGTTTATTTCTGTTTTGTTGAATACTGTTTAATTTAAAATACCTGAAATAGCACCAAATTAGCTTTTAAAAATCCAGATTAGCCATAATAGGCCTACATGCCACGATGCCTGTCAATTGCTGCCATAATAAATTGGTGCCTGCCTTTCTTGGTGTAGTTTCGAAGATACCACATGTTTACCTTTGTCAGGAAAGAAGAGGGTTCTAGGCTTGCTATAGAGTGAGAGTTTTCTTTTTAAAGCATTTTTCTGTTAACGTCTATAAAGGATTTTTCACGATTTTCTCCGTCTATAGCTTAAAAACAAAATTAATTGGTTAATAACTCATGCCATGATAAAAAAAAATTGAACTTTGTAGTAGGCCTATATCCCTTAATAGGTAAATATTAAAGTCAATAATAGACTAAAAACTAAGGTCTGCATAAAAAATATGTAATGTGATATCAAAATATTCAGTAAGATCTTTTATGTTTTTACTTTTCTGTGGCGCATGGAAGGAATAATAAACCAAGCTGAAAAAGAAGAAAGCAGGTTGGGTTGCTATGACAATCACGCTGCTTCCTATTGCTTCAGAACTAATGCCAGCATTGAAGGCATAATAACAGGCATAATAGCCGGCCACACAACCAATTAAGCAAGGGTTTGCGTTCCTCCCAATATTTTACAATCGATTCTAGTCTGTGAATGTTACTGATGCTCAGATCAAGTTGATGTCCGTGTGTGTTTTGAGATGTTGATAAGTAGGTAATTAGGAATAAACTTTAGCTTACTTGGCAAAATGTTTTGACCCTAGAAACAGTACCCACATGTATTCTTTCTTTGTCCTTAAAGGCATACAGCGTAACAGTGATCTTTGTTAAACTATAGCAATGGTGTTCAGTGGTTATGTAAGCACAGGGGATAGACCAAATGTTAAGGTTCTTTAAAACACAACACAAGTCCCTAGTTATTTTGTCGCTGACTGTCATTTGTTGCAGTAGTTGTAACATGATTATTCTAGCGTTTATTAGATAAATTAGAGCATCTGCCTTCTCTGGTCTCCCATTATGTGTACACAACCACACATTTCCATCTTTTGCTGGCCCGTTCATGCTAGGTCACAGTAAGATAGTAGGACATTCGTTAATGGGCCTTGCCACCTTTGGTTTAACATCACCTCAAAGCCAATCGGCTGAAAAGTTGGGGATAGATATATTATGTACTCGTGCCTGTTGTAGGCCTTTCAGCATATTTTCTGCTGTTACCATTAGCAAAATGAAAGAATCAAGAATGATATTTTTTGTTACTGCACTGTCACTACAAAGCTGAGAAACACAGGAAGGCCATCAATTGTTGTCTACAAGCCTATATTTCACTTAAAACCACTACGCACTAACTAGCTCTTAATTTTTCATTCTCTCATCTCAGTTTAAATATTTCTTTCCTATCCCTGTCTAAACCTGATAACACTAAATGCAAAAAAAACAAACAATTAGGGATTTGTTTGTGTGGGAACCTTTGAATTCGCTATGCATCATGTGACTTTCAGTTCTTCTTTGCCTTGAGGGAGCTTATAGCTACTCCCAGCTAGACCCAGGCCCACTTTAAGCTGCTTACCTCATCAGGAGCTTTAACTGAACGGTTTCCTTGGTCCAAGGAGAACAATATTAAACAGTTAATAGGAAGAATGGTACTTCGAGAGATTACCTCAGTGGAGAGTTTCTTTGTGAGTTTTTTTAATACTTGTTCGCATAATAAATAGCAATTGAAATGTTTCACTGACACGATTGACCAACCATTGAGAAGTATGGTAAGAAATCAAACTTGTGTTCTTTCACAGAATGACAGCTTACTCTGTTTACTTATGTTGTCTTGTGAGCTAATTGTCCACTGGCATGGGGATGTTAAAAATTATCCTGTGAACATAGACAGGGATAATTGAAAGCCATGGTTTAAATTATAAAAGAAGATCTTAAAAGGCCAGACAAAATTTGTTTTTTTTTTAAACTACTACTAAACATATTTTTTCTTTTTCTATTTCAGCTGCTCTACAATAATTGAAGTGGCCACAATGATAACCGCAGTCCTGCTCCAATTCTATCCTACACCAAGAGCTTCTTTATCATGAATGGAGAGCTGCTGACTTTTTGATAGGTGATATATATCGAGTTGCCATGACTTGAAAATACTGGAAAAATGGAGAGAAAAAAAGCGTGCCCACGCCTACTGGATTACATAGTTGTGGTCGGAGCCAGGTAAGAGTTATAGGCTGATAAGAACTTGTTTTGTATTAAATATCAACAATATTGCATTTCCAATTCAATTGTCCGTCTTCCATAGGCAACCAAGCAGTGACAGTGTGGCCCAGACCCCCCAGCTGCTCAGACGCTACCCTTTGGAGGACCACCAAGACTTTCCACTCTCACCTGACGTTGTGTACTTCTGCCAGCCAGAGGGATGCCTCAGTATACGCCAGCGACGGGTCAGCCTTCGCGATGATGCCTCCTTTGTTTTCACACTTACAGACAAGGACTCTGGAATTACCCGCTATGGAATCTGTGTCAACTTCTATCGCTCGTTCCAGCGAGGCCACCATCGCAGCCGAGGAGACAAGAATGCCCAGCCTGAGACGACTGTACAGACGACAGAGAGTACTAGCGAGGGGTCAGATGGCGGTGGTGGAGGCCCTCCGTCCTCATTATTATCACCCAATACCAATACTGATTCAACAGCACCCCCTGGAAATGGATCGGAGAATGAACCACCAGGCGGAGAGCCAAATGCTGGCAGGTCCCCGCGGCACAAACGCAGCAGCACAAAAATGGCCAACAGGAACCGCAATAGCACATTGACTTCGCTGTGCATCATCAGCCACTACCCCTTCTTCTCCACCTTTAGAGAGTGTCTGTATATTCTCAAAAGGCTGGTTGATTGCTGCAGTCACAGGTTGACTCAGCGGGCCGGACTCCCCCGTGCTACCCAGAGGTGAGCACTATACATTCAGTCTGTAACTCACAGTAAATCAAAGCAGTAAGTGGTGTAATAATAATTAATTAATTAATAAAATTTATAAAAATTAATTAACAGTTTTTAGAATGCACAAATCACAAAACACTTCATGCCGCTGTTACTTGCTATTCAGGCAATCTTTCAAGGGTTAGAAACAAACAACAAAAAAAACGTGAATGCTGTACAATTTAGCTTACAATGATGCTGTAGAACCTTTCTTTCCTATTTGTAAAAACTGACCAACCCATTTCCTCCAGTTGTTGATGGCTTCTGTGTGGTCACCAGTCATTATCAACCATAAATGTTGAATTGAAAATACATATTCATATAATACAACAATAAAGTTATGCGCACACGCACACACACACACGTCACATTCGGTACCAACATAGCCTCGAGACATTGACAAGAGATTTTTCTCAGGAACCTGACCAGCACCTGTCAACTAATCCCATGACAAAGCACAAAGTTAGAGGCAGTGAGGTGGGAGAGAGATGGATGTTGCCGTGCCGCCTGCGGATAATGAAGACCTCAGTGACTATCATGACATGCTATTGTAGATGCGGGCGGCGTTGACAGAGACTGAGGGGAATGTTGCGTAATGGCTGTAGGGTTCTGCGCCAGCGCTGAGACAGATTGAGGTCTTTGGCTGCCTGAGGGGAGCAGCTGCAGTGGACGGGAGGGCTCTGAAGAGCCAATGATTTATCCCCCTCCTCACCGCAGATGCATAGCCTAGCACTCACTCCAAAGAGTGTTTAATGTTGTTGTGTGCTTAGCACATTTAGAGTGGAGGGTTCCATGTCAATTGACTGAAAAATTGTTTCAGGATCCAATTTTTTCCATTCACTTGAAACCAGTGTCACCAGAGATGGCCTGTTTTTGCCTATTGAGGCTAGTGTACAATAATCATCTAATGTCCTAGGTGTATCTGTTGTCGCATGTGATTAGTACCAGACTGGTGCTCGTACAATGTTCTTAGCTGTGCTTTGAATTAGAGTTTAGAATTAGTCAGTTTAAACCTTACGCTAACCTCTCATTCTTTTTGATTATTGTATCATCGATTTAAGAACTAAGACAAGCCATGTTGAGTGCGATGTATGGTTTGATATAAATTATATTCACACAATATTGTGCGTCTCAGTGCATTTAGCTAAATAGTAATAATTCTTTGCATTTATGCAACACTTTTCTGAAACCCAAGACTCTTAAATGTGCTACTCCTTGTGTTTGCAGAGATACCATGTGGCGTGTTTTCACGGGGGCACTGTCTGTAGAGGAGAAGGGCAGCCAGCTACTGACCGACCTGCGGGAGATCGAGTCCTGGGTCTACCGGCTCCTGCGCTCACCAGTGCCAGTTGTGGGCCAGCGTCGCGTGGACGTAGAGGTGCTGCCCAAGGAGCTGCAGCCAGCTCTAAACTTCGCTCTGCCTGACTCCTCTCGCTTTTCTATGGTCGATTTCCCCCTGCATCTACCCCTGGAGTTGTTGGGTGTCGACGCCTGTTTGCGAGTGCTCAGCTGCATTTTGCTTGAGCACAAGGTAAGGGTTGAGAAACGGTTAATGAGATTTTGTTTAAGGGTCTAGCCTAATATTACCGCAACATATTACCAAGGTCTTTTGATATATTATTTTCTAATCCTGTTATTTTATACGAGTGACCACTTATTAAAAGAAAAGAAGCAAGGCATTATAAATGTGGAAAATAGTGATGCATCAGTAGTTTTGTTCTCCATGCAGATACTCTAAGTATCTCTTCCTGAGCAGATGTTGTTTTCTTAGAATGCCATACAAAAATATCTAAAACATATTTCCATCACACACCTCCCCTTGGGTTTCATTTATTAAACTGTATGTAGGATTCACGTCAAAAGGTTGCGTACGGATGAAACACAGAAAGTGTGTGAGCACATCCCACACAGGTTTCCGAATATGAATCACGATCAACTCAAAATGTGAGCGAGCGTCTTGTCCCACCCTTTTAACGCTAATAGTTGCCTTTAAATTGTCAGTGAAACGCCAATAATTAATATTTGTCCATACCGACTACCCAATTGCGTAACACCTTCTGGTGTGGTAATTTCCCAGATTTAAATGACAGGACCATTATCACATTGACATGTCTGCGCAACGAACATGCGATAACAGTATATGAAACGGCACTCGTTTCTGCCCGACTGAGGCATCGAGAACGGCATCAGCTTAAACTAAGTTTGTCCTACTGGTTACCTTATTTTTTATGAGCATTTCTTTCAGGACAGCTGAGGAGTTCTGTGGTAAAAACAGATATCTCCGTTTGTATTCATTATCCTAAATCATGTTTTTTTTGTGATGTGTGCACTCCAGGGAATTGTTCATAAAACCTGAGAGGTTGTATTTTACACAATGATATCAATTTCAAAGCATTTCTCGCTATACATTCTTCTGCCATTGGAGTCGCAGTGTAAAATGTCTCCACTCTGTGTGCGTAGCAGCTTACGCATGGGTCAGAGTTACAGGTGCGCACATTCTCTCGCCAAGTTTGTTTTAATACATCACACATTTTCTGTGGGAAGTGGCGTACGCCTCTTTTCAGGTCCCGTTATGTGGGTACACAATGGTTATAAATGAGACTGCTGGTGAATTCCTCTTTTCTCTGTTAATTCATATTATTTTATCAGACATTGTTTTGAGTAAGCCTTCACTATTTTAGGTACCAAAATACAAACACATGACACTAATAAAGATGGTAAAATAAGGTAAATGAGGCACCATCTTGTAGTTAGTGTTATTCTGAAGACTATCCTATTTGGTTGTTGTGTCAATATACTGTAGATGTCTTGTTAAAAGATCAAGTCTCTAGCCCATGTATTCTTATTACATCCTGTGACTGTTGGTCCAAATAAGATGTAGAAAGCAAAAAGCCTAATAACAATGTACATTATAAGTGATTTGTGGAATGCAGAGCTTTGCAGTGCTTGGTATCAAAGTAACCGATTGGTTGCAGTGGTTTTACCAATTTTCTGCCTAAAAAACATATGATGTGATTTCCAGGTTGTTCTTCAATCACGAGACTACAATGCTCTGTCGATGAGTGTTATGGCATTTGTGGCCATGATATACCCTCTGGAGTATATGTTCCCTGTAATTCCCCTTCTGCCCACCTGCATGGCCTCTGCAGAACAGGTAAATTAACACATTCGGTAGTGATTGTTGCAGTGGTAGTATAAGAATGGCCAGCTGAAAACAAAAAATGCAACATTTGTGTAAATAACATGACAATCAAATGAAATAGAAAAATAGTCAATTTGTAAGTGTTGCATGTGAAAGTTTTCCCTTTTCTTTTCCTACAGCTCCTCCTTGCCCCTACTCCCTACATTATAGGTGTACCTGCTAGCTTCTTCCTCTACAAGACTGATTTTAAAGTACCAGATGATGTGTGGCTTGTGGATCTGGACTGTAACAAGGTTAGTCATCTACAATGGAGATGCCTTAATGTCTGTTGCATCACTATCACTTTATCTGCAAACCTGTGGTTTATATAACTTTCAAAGTGTGGTATTTCATTGACCTTCCAACATGTACAATGCAGACTCTCTTTTTTCAGTGTCAGTATCCATTCAATAGGTCAACAAACAATATATAGATTTATTTAGACCGTAGGATTGTTTGACTATACATACCTCCCACTTAGAAAGAGTCAAGTGTTTTTCAGTTCTTTACGCCCACTGACCATGTAGTGTTTCTCGCACAAGCTGGCATCTACCACCAATGATGGTGAGTAATGTTCCTATTGTTTAAAGAGCCTTTGTGGACAGTATCAGTAGCCTACGCTTCTGTCTACAGGTTATAGCACCCACCAATGCAGAAAGTCTACCCCTCCTCCCAGAGCCAGAAGCGACAGAGCTGAAGAAACATCTGAAGCAGGTACAAAAATGAATTGTACACGAAATTGTCTTTTTGAAGTGTTTAGTTGTTTCGCAGGAATATAACGTTTTTTCGTATGTTGTCATTTTAGTCTTGGATTTTCTGATGCTTGTTTATTATTACTTTCTCCAAATATGAAACCTCCCTTGTTTCAGCTGTATGGAGACTAGTGGCTAAGCACACCTGTTCTTTACCCCTACTGAGTTGTACGTACCTGCTAAGTGTGTGGATGCGTTTGAATTGAGCATCATATTTAACTAACAAAAACAAGTTTTCTTCTTTCCCTTCTTTTTGTCTTTGCATGCACTAGCTCTTGGAGGTAACATGTTATGATTTAAGGTTTTGTTTATCTAGGACCACAGAAATAGCCTGATAGCAGTAGGACTGCCTAACCTCTCACCCCAAATACTTTGCTGAAATAACCACACATTAGAATCCGGTTCTTATTCATGAATATCCCTTACAATTTATTTTCACAATCTTTACAAGTGATCTTTTTCATTCACAAAATATGTGGGTTTTTACAGTCGTCAAGCAAGCATAATCAAGTGTTAGGGCATTTTAAAATATATTTTCCAATATATATTTACTGTAATAAATAGAGTTTGAGAAAACATATGCATATTATACACAAAACATATTTGTAAGGATTTAGATTCACATTTATTTTAGTAATAGTTATGTGTTTGTAATAATTTTCAGTAAGGTAAATTGGACTAAATTTAATTGAACTTATGTCAGGGAAAAAACCCTTTTCATCAATGGTTTATTTTACCATAGATATGCCATGAATCAGAACCAGTTTAGCAGTTTTGTGTGATAAATAAAATTTTCAGCGTGCTTAGGATCGTATGTGTATGTCTTTCTCTATGCACATATGAGTGTGTGTGTGCGTTTATGCGTTTATGTGTATACCATAGAAATATGCGTACTGTTAATGTTTTGAAGATCTAGGAGTGTGAGTACAACCATATGTATATATTTGTACCCTTTTTATAATTCTGTAAACCAAACAAAAAAAAGTAAATCGTTTACAGATTGATGAAAATGGCTGAGAGGATTAACAAGTGTTTTCCCCCTAAGCAATAAAATGAGTAATATAACGCCCACGTGATGACTGAAAAACAAACTTTGCAAATACAATATTATTGGGGATTTGTGGTAAAGTTTGGTCCAACCTTCACTGACAAAAGTTTTCAGATAAGAAATCAAAAACAAATTGTACGAGTTAAAACTTATTTGCAGTGGGTTTCTCTGTTGTTATTGTCAAGAGATCTGCTCTTATGTGTCATCTTCACAATTGTAACCATGACATTGTTTCAAGTTGGTCAACTATGGAGTTTCTTCCATGAGTCTTTTTTTTGGTGTTGCATTTTTATATTATATCCATGTTTTTGTTTTATTTGACTGTTTTTGTCACTGTCTTTCATGTGTTGATCTAGAGATGGGCATCTGCGTGTAGCAATTAACATTATTATTTTTTCTACCAATTGCTATTTGCTGTTTGGGTTAAAGAGTTTTTAGACTGTGGACATGATTGTGAAATATCCGGCTCATTTACTTCTTTCACGTGGTAGTATCAATGATGCTATTTGACACAATCATGATTCTGGCACAAACGTTTTTTCAAATTGACAGCATTTTGCATAATAATAAGAATAATTGGTAGGTTATTTCTAACCTGTAACACATTAGTCCATCTCTAGTCCCATCTATGTTGGGATTTTAGTTTTTAGCTACTTCCCTTCCTCCTGTGTTTTCGCTCTCTTTGAACTTTTCTTAATATCATCTTCTCCCTGTCTTTCTTGTTCTCTGGCCATGTACCAATTTAATAAGTTCTTATTTTAACTATATTAATCTAAGTAATTATTTATGCACTACGGTGTTAACCTTTACGCAGTATATGGATACCTGAACTGCTCTTCTCAGTTAAGCGTTAGACTCAACAGTCATTGTAAAATAATTGGTCATGGCCTCTTCCACAAACTTTTTTTTACCCTTCTGCCATGTGGTTTGAATTTTCATGGACTGCTCATCCCAACCTATCCTGTTATCCTTGGCATTTCTCTTGTCCCCTTCCTAGTGTCTGGTTAGATTGACCGTGATCACCCAAAAGCAGATCTTCTCCTCTGACAATAAGGTTTTTAATTTCTCGTTCTGTGGAATGTGTTATGCCCCTGCACGAATACTCTCCCATTCTTTGCCCTTCACAATATTAAGATAATGTCTCTCTATCTCAATCATGTTAAAGAGAATTCCATTTTATATCATTATAAAATTTCATTTTAAGACAACACTGCTTACTTTCAGCTTAAGCATGACGGAATGTATGCGTACTCTTGTCATTAATGTAAACAAAACACATAGTTTAGAAGCTAATCCCTTTCACAAAGTAACATGCGTCCAAGACTGACCACCAAACGTTTCATCATGCAATGCAACACACTGAACGAAAGTCTGCAGCGGTTCTAAGCAAAATGTGTGGTGAAATCCCCCCCCCCCTCTCTCTCCCTGTTGCTTCTTTTCCTGATCTCCCCCAAATGGCAATCCCATTTCAGGCAACAGAATGCTTATTAAAATTGCACTTGGGTTCTGTAAGTTATAAACTTATATAAGTAATGTTAGTGAAGTAAGGCAGGTAAACGGCTTCATAAATCTTCACAGAATAATAGTAAAATTCTACTGCTATTGATGCCTGAGGTGAGAATGATTCATTATGGGTTTTTCTTCTTTGTAGATTTTTTATTTGGGTGTATCACAATTTTATCTCCACTTGATCTAGGCCTTGGCCAGTATGAGTTTGAACACCCAACCCATCCTGAACCTAGAGAAGTTCCAGGAGGGCCAGGATCTGCCCCTGCTTCCACCTGGACGTGATAAGGCTTCACCTTCTTCCACCGAATTTAACCCCCTCATTTACGGCAATGATGTGGATTCTGTGGATGTTGCCACCAGGTAAGGTCGAAGTCTGTTGTCCATTTGTGGTTATTTGTGCAAAATGTTTAACCTACGAATGTTTAGGTCTGTAAAGAAGTGACACAAAGTTTAGGAAATGTGAATGGCAAAATATTATTTAAATTGGAGATGACTGAAAAGGTTTGTTGAGAATGTGAACAACTCCTCTCCGACAGGGTGGCAATGGTGAGGTTTTTCAACTCGCCGAATGTCCTACAAGGGTTCCAGATGCACACTCGTACATTGCGCCTGTTTCCACGGCCTGTGGTGGCTTTCCAAGCTTCGTCTTTTCTAGCATCTCGACCTCGCCGCTCCAGCTTTGCTGAAAAACTGTCTCACACTCAAGCTGTGGAATTCTATGGCGAATGGGCACTTAATCCATCCAACCTTGCCTTTCAGAGAATTCATAACAGTAAGCCTGCATACAAGATGTCTGAAATTAGTGTCTTAATGTATTTGATTTATGAATTATGTTGCAAAATTGCAAAGTTGCACCAGGCAGCCAAGTTTGAAAGTGTCTGATGAAAAGGTTCTGGTCTCCAATCCTTTGTTCAGATGTATATGACCCCTCTTTGATTGGAGACAAGCCCAAGTGGTATGCTCACCAGCTGCAGCCGGTCTTCTATCGTGTTTATGATACGAGCTCTCAGCTGGCGGAAGCCATGGCTGGTCCCTTGGAGGATGAGGGCAATGATTCCGATCCCACCGACGATAGGTAAGAAAGAAAGGAACAGTTACATTTTGTTGTCATTGACCTCCATGCATTCTAAAAGTGGTACATAGGGTTTGTAGTATTAAGGTTTACTGCAGTTGACGCGGTTCCCTTGAAATGGCTACTTTTATTGCCACTCTTTCTTTTTGAAAGCGGCAGTGACAGTGAGGCATATGATGATTCAAGCTCTTCCTATTCCTCGCTTGGAGACCTTGTAAGTGAGATGATCAAATGTGACATCCAGGGAGACACTCAGAGTAAGTATTTGAGTCATGACGTAACCCAAACATTCCTCAGATAGAACAACGCTAACTAAAGCACAGTAAAATGTGATTTTAAGCTTCAGATGACGCTCCTGTCGTAATAAAGAAAATAAATGTTGTCCAAATCTCTGTTTTTATGATGTCCATTAGAAGTGGAGCCCCCTACCCATGCTGCACTGGGGGATGCAAGTGAGGTTGAATTCCAAGAGTTCAAGGGGGTTGAGGGTTCAGACCGTCTACCTGAGGGTTCTGATGGACCCTCTGATCCTTCAGATGGACAACCCTTACGCTCAAGCTCCAGCACCACAGCAAGCTCAAGTCCCAGCACTATCATCCAGGGATTTAACCAAGTTAGTGACCTTTATATTTATATCATAATGACTGCAAGCTTATCCTATGTCTTTAAATCATCACTAGCAATATTATTTGTGACATCAAAATGAGAATGTAAATCAATTTGTTACATTTCCAGGATCAGGCAGAACCTGTGGAAATGGAGGCTTCAGCAAGTGCCGCTTTACAGAACCCTGTCCCCGGATTGGGCAGCCAGCCTTTCAGCCGATCTACCCCAGGTTCTACACCAGTTGATCAAGCCAACAAAAAAAGAGAGTATGACAACCCATACTTTGAACCACAATATGGCTTCCCTACTGAAGATGACCCTGAAGCAGAGGAGCAAGAGGAGTCGTACACCCCCAGATTCAACCAGAATCTCAATGGCAACAAGTGTGTTCAACTTCCCTATTACTTATTCAATTATTTATTCACTATTATTCAAATAAGTTTATAATTTTTATCCTAGCTCTGACCTAAATGTTTTTGCTAGAACTCAGGATCAAGGTTTGTTTTGTTTAGTTCTTTTTCAAATATTCGCTCGGTATCTCACTTTTGGTAAGCACCCCTGGGCGTAACCAACCATGGAAGCTCCAATGGCACCACGTCTGTCATGGACAGACGGGTCACGTCAGTGACCCCGAGGGTCCCCCCCCCGATTTATAAGTCTCTGACGGACCCATAAAGTCATTTATTGCTCTCTTCCCCGTGAAGACCACATAATTGCTCCACCTTAGCTTGATTTCATTTATCCTACTATACCCGCTTAACCGTTCAGAAACGAGCCGTTAAGGACTTTGTTGCCGAACGCAGGACTTGATGATCTTTTCAGGTTGAGCAAACAAATTCACATGTTTGGATTTACCTGCTTGGTTTTTAATTCGGAATTGTTTCATATTGGCTACGGCGTTGTGGCGAGCTTTCCTGACAAGCTAGTTCGGGCTTAATATCTGTAACTAGCCAATTTTGTTACACATTTAGCAGAGGCATTGTGACAAGCTATTTTACTGTCTAACCTTACCAGTTAGATTCAGTTTTCAATTGAGTTGTGGCCTCTCCTTCGCAAGAGAACAGTACCAAAGCTAAAGACCTTGCACCTCACCCTTGAACGGCAGCATGCGGGTCTATGATTTCAGAGAAAGACTCATAGTCTTTGCATAGCATGCCTTGGGATCAAGCATGCTAGCGCATATTTCACTAACCCGAAATATGCCAGCATTGCCATGTCATGTCGGAGAAGACTCTTCGTAGAAAGGTGCGCGTTGCTGCCACTCCGAAAGAAGACCCTTGTCTTCCCCCCCCTGCCCTAAAAGCACGGAGGTCACCCAGACTAGCACCAGCTGGGCTGACATGATGGAGGAAAGTTCCTCATATCTGCTCATTTTTGAGCCTGCCGCTCATGTCAAAGCCAACGCGGACGAGAGTAGGGGAGACTATGAAGAATTTAACACAGAGCTTTACGCTATCGCTGTCGCGGAGGAAGATGAGGATGACATCCTCTCCTCCACAACTCTCCAGACATGTCACTGCACAGGGTGGCAGTCTCACTTCTCTACCAGAAGACTCCTTGCTGGGGGAGGTCTGCAAGAGGGCTGCTGGCAAGCTTGGGCTTCCATAGCCAGCCTCTCAGCTGGAAGAGGGGTCTAATAGGATCTTGTATGATGGAAGGAGACTGGCTGCCCGCTAGCCCCCTCCCAGACAGCTTATGCCTCTAGTGCTGGACTGTCTGACAGAGGTCAGGTGCTGCTGGGAGAAGCCCCTCTTCCTCAACGCCACTATCAAGGGCCAACATCCGGTGTAGATGTTCTTGGGATGGAAGAGCTTGGGCTGTCATCCCTGCCACCTGTTGAACCTGCAGTGGCCTGTCATCTCAACCCTCCCAGCGGATTAAAACCGCAGGGCCTGCTGGGTAAACTGCTGGGTAACCTGCTGGGTAAACTATAGCGCTTCACCGCCTCTACTAACCACAAGATTTACCAGGCGTCAGCGCAGTCAGTGGGGGCTCTGAACGCCTCCACTTTCCTGGCGGCTTACCAATCCCAGCTGTTGGAAGACATTGGCCGAAAGCTGGATTCAGGCTCCCCTGACCCGGCCCTTTGGGAGGAGATCTGCCTCAACTGAGACCTCACCCTCAGGAAAGTCTGCGGTGGCGTGCGGGGCTGTGATCGTGCCATGGGCCTGTCCGTGGTGGGAGAAAGGTCCCTCTGGCTTGGCCTGTCTAGCCTCAGTGACGTGGAGAATAGGGGTCTCCTCGACACCGAAATAATCCCCAAGGGCCTATTCTGGTCTTCTGTGGCATCCATGAAGCAGACTTGTGACACAAAAAGGAAAGATGGGGAAGCTCTTGAGACCTGCCAGCCTCGCAAGCCTTCCCACACCCAAAGCCCTGGCTTTGCAGCTGCGGCATCAGCAGCCAGGTCCTGCCAGACTGGCTATGGACCCCACTCGCCACCAGATGCAGCCCAGCCTGTGAACCCCCAATCTAGGGCTCCTAACCAGAGACCATTGGGAAAGCAGTCTTTTGCAGCAACAGCGGCTGGAAACAGCCCTTCTAACCCCTCTGGGGGAAAGAAGAGGCGGGCAACCAAGGGCTCACTGATGTAGAGAAGAGGGGTCTCCTCGACACATCCGTTCTTGCTGTGCACGTGGAAGAGATTGGCTTCAGAATGACATTAGGGGTCCGTCAGTGACTTTTATAAATGGGGATGAGACCCTTAGGGTCACTGACGTGACCTGTCTGTCCATGACAGACGTGGTGCCATTGGAGCTGCCGTGGTTGGTTACGCCCATGGGAGCTTCCCATAAGTGAGATACCTCACTCATATTATCAAAGAACTGGGGTTACATAATGTAACCTAACGTTTTCAGTGGTTAATGCACGTAAATTACTGAAATACTGAACGTGACCCATACAAAGTATTTATTGTAATTGATTAGTTATCAGACTACCTTTTTGTGTCTTTCAGGGTCCAGCGTCCCTTAAGGCCAAGTAGCTTAAGGCTTCCTGGGGAGTCAGACGGAGAGGGAGACTCTCATAACAGTTCTCCTAACTCTACCATTTCCAACAACAGCGGCGATGGCTTAGGGGGTCTCATGTCTTTTGCCAGTAAGTTTCCTTTGTCGTATGCGATTTTAGTTCTGAAAATTATAATCTTCACTCTTGAAATGTGGCTCATTAACAAGTATCTTACTGCAGGTAACCTCTACAAGAACCACGGCACAAGCTTCAGTCTTTCCAATCTGTCTATTCCCAACAAGGCTGCAAGAGAGAAAGCCACTCCCTTCCCCAATCTTAAAGGTACTGTGATACAGCCAATTGCTTTATCTTCTCTTTTAAATTTCTTATGTAATTAATTAATTCATTATGTTTTTTAGTTGTCTCATTCCACCATCTTTATACCAATAATGTAATTTGTGCTTAAGTGAAAAATCATATTATTGTGGAAAACCTTTTGTTTTGGGTGATGAGTTGATGAGTATGATCACAAACCGTTTGGAATCTCTAAAAGCTTAATATTTTAAGAACATATTTCCATTATTCGTTCTCCCTCCTCAATTGTAAAAATCTACTTTAATAGCTGTTACGTAAAAATCTCAATGATATTACTGTAATCCTGAAACTAAACTCTTATTCATAACCTCTTGTGTAAATAAGCCATCTACACATTTTTTAAATCCCACTTTTAGGATGCGTATTTGTGCCATATCTCGGAAAAGTTATTCTAAGGTCCCAGAAAGTGAGCCACTAAGTTTTCATACATATTATTTACATATCTGTCTTATTTATTTAGTAGAACACAAGTAACGTAGCGACTCAAAACATACCTGGAATCCCGTATTGTAAATATAAGAACTGTAGGTGTTTTCAATCCTCAAATTCTTCCTGGTCAAATTTGTATTACTACTAGAGTTTTTAATCGACAACTCTCTGAACTGTCTAAATGAACAAGTTAATTCGATTTTAGTTATTTTTGACTCATCGTTATCATTTATCTTAATCACAAGTTCACATTAGACAAATCTTATGCAGCATGGCCTGGAAACTTGCCTCGCTATCTAGGAATGCACAATAGTTCTACAAGTATGGTATGAGTCTTAACACATACACGTATATCCAAGTTACTAATTAATTATTTGCTGCTTATCTTACTTGCAGATACTGAGCACTTGCTATATTGCCACACAGTTTAAATTTACGAAGTTGTATTATTGTTTCTTTCCTTTTTGTCTTTTTTTTTAATACACCAATTTTATATTGTTTAATTTATTTCCTAAACTTACACAAAAAGAATATTTTAAGTTTGATGTAGAGGAGGAAATGGAGCAAGGTTTGTAGAACATTTTATATATTTCTTGCCTGGCATTTTTCCCTTTCGAGATTGCAACGTTGATTATATGGCACTATTTGAGGAGTATATTGAGGTCCTGTCAAAGTTAGGGTTTTCTCTCGAGTAGCTGCAGTCTTAAATAATGTTCCTAGGCGAATGTTAAAGGGACATTCCGAGAGAGAAAAATTTAAGCATTGCATGTAACTCAATAGCTCCACAGTATGTGTGTGTGTGTACAATAGATGCCATAGCAAATTAAATAGTGTGTTGATTTGTTTTGTCTTTGTTGTTCAGATGACCCTGACAGCCCGGGTATGTTCTTGTCTGGTGTGGTGCTTTGTTTTGCCCTGTAATTTACCCCTGCTTTTATCCTGATACTACCCATAGCTCTGACAGAACTTTTAGCCTAGGTCAAGATAGGATGTACAAGTTTTTGTTTTCATGTATATTCATATCCCTCTTTATTGTTCCTTGTCATCCCTCTCTGTCTGACTGGTGGGAGTCTTTTTGATGCGCTATGATACACGCATTCATAGATGACAGATTTTTCAACTAACCAACGCCTAATAATCATAGTTTCTCCATGTTAGATAATTCCAATCAGAACTACCGGAACATTAGTCAATAACAGAATGTTCGCAAAAAACATCACACATCAAAGTTCATTGCAAAATATTTGTATAAATCCCGTAGATAGTAAAAATATATTACTAATTAATATAAGTAGATAAAATCAAAGATAACAATCTGGTTACTGCCCTTATATTACTAATCTGTGTTACTTCTCTAATTCTCTCGTTATGTTTCTCGCACCCTTTTCGTTTCCTTCTTGATCTTATCCGTCCTGTCGAGTGTGCATGTGTCTTTTTTTTGTGGGCTGATGTTCAGACTGGTTCTGTCTGGGCCACTTTCCCTCCCTGTTCCTCTTTCTGCTGCACTAATTCTGGGTTTTGTGTCCAGTATTTGGTCTAAATTCTCTTATGGAGATAATAACAGAGGCTGGCCCGGGGAGCGGAGAAGGTGGGTTCCGCCCCTATGATGCGTGAGCTGCATGCTTCTCCAAGCCAGTCAACTATCTCCCAGCATACACCTCTCTCTCATTTCTACTCTCTGTCACCTGTTACAGTATGTGTCATGGAACCCATTAGAGCAATGAGTCTGTCTGGCAGTCTCTTCATCAATTTACCATTCACAATGACTGTTGCCCCCTCGACTAATTTTGTCACGTCACGCCATTGTGCCACTTCACTCATGTACTGTGTACCGTTAGGTTTGGGTCCAAAATATAAAACGTAACGCAATAGCCTAATTTCCACTGCAGAATTTACCTAAAAATAAGCCGTCTAAAGCATGTTGATTTGGGTTTTCTAAATAAAATGCTGCTATTCATATGAAGCAAATCTCTTGATCGAGTCGATAGGAACAGACATTTGTTACCTAGTTACATCTTCCCTATCTACCTGAGACAGGGTATTTAACCTGGTCTGAATAAGGCCGTGATTAATTCTCAAGACTAATGTCACACGTTACAGTAATTAGGCAGGTCAAACCTAATCGTGCGTTATGTAGACACAATGGGAGCTCTAAAACACAAGCGGTAAAGAAAATTGTGCTGCGTAGTGTTCTGAATAGACACAAATATAAAGATGAATATAAAGAGTCCTTTTTAAGCCATTCAAGAGTAATACTTAGTTTCACAATATAGAGCTAATTCATAGTTAGCATTAAAAAAGTATTTTGTTCTTACTTGAAAATAATTTGTTTCTTTAAGCAGTTTAATAAAAGAATGTATGTATTATTTAACATCAAACAATTGATGAACTGGTTTAAGGAGATATTCTTAAGCCACCGACAGTTAAATCTTTCCATATTTATACTGATAACATTGTTTTGTCATTTTAAATTTGTGTAGAATTTCTGGAACCTTTGGACCGCTTCCTAAAACAATTGTGTTAGACTCATTTGGTGTTTTCAGAGTGAAAGCCTTCAATATTGTACCCTTAATTAGGTAAATGATTATAAGAAAAGGAAAGGCAATGGCATTTACCAGTTATCTATTACCAAATATCACAATAACATACACTAATATCAAAGTGGGCCATATGCTTTGTTTTTATTAATAGATTTACCAAATAAACTAAATCTGATGATTTAACTGTAAGTACTTGATTTAAATTTGCTGTAATGCACATGTACAGCTCTGAAAAAAATAAGAAGCCTCTGCAAAATTATTATCAAAATTAGATTCATGTTTTAATATTGAAATGTTGTAATATTTATAGGTATGGGTGTGATCAAAATTGACTTTTTCTAAAATATATTCTTCTATACATTTCGGATAGCATTTAGTCAAAAAAAATGTTAAGTATTTATTTGCATTAAATGAAAAGATTTATTTTTAGAAACGGGTAGAAATAACAAAAAATACTTTTCAGACCTTGAATAATGCAAATAAAACAACATAATACTAATGTTATGAAGTTTAGAAATACATTTTTGGTGGAATAACCCTGATTTTCAATCACAGCTTTCATGCGTCTTGTCATGTGCTCCACCAGTTTTTCATATTGAGGTTAGGTAACTTTATGCCACTCCTGGTGGAAAAATTCAAGCAGCTCGACTTTGTTTGATGGCTTTTGACCATCCATCTTCCTCTTGGTCACATTCCAGAGGTTTTAAAGGGGTTCAGGTCTGGAGATTGCGCTGGCCATGCATGACATGGTCTTAAACTGGTGGTCCACAATACACACATTGCCTGATTCCAGCCTTGCCGAATCCCCCCTAGTTCATCACTAGGAAACCCAACACCTAATTCAACACAATCATGTAAACGTTGAGGAAGACATTGTCTAATGAGTATATGTATACATTTACTAAGCAATGGAAATTAGGCTAATGTGAATGTATGCTAGGTCAAATAACAATGAGGTAGCTGTGCAACCAATGCTCCTACAATTACAGGTGCAAAGCAACCAGCGTGCCACTGAATTAGACACATATTTAAATGGAGTTTTAATTGGACTACATTACGTTCCTTTCATATATGGGTTTCAATTTCTTTTGAATATCATATTGTGAAGCCTACTGCTTGTGTTCAATATGCAGTTATGTCCTTGATAAAATGTTGACTCCAATAAGGCTTTTTCAATAAGCTTTTGATGGTAGGTTAACACCCCCTAAACTCTGATCACAGCTGGCAGACTTATTGACACGTAGTTACTGTGAAAAGGAACTTTAACCAATTTGATCTAACCAGGTATATTAGCTATGATCCCTTTTACCAGTTTTCATGTATTTTACATGGAATATGTAGGATTCTTTCTGCCATTGTATATTTAATCCAAGATTGATCATTGATATATTTGGCTTAGTACCCGTGCCAAACCACTGTAAGTGGTTCAATTACAGTTTACCATTATTGTTTGAGTGTGTAGCTGTACAAAGCATCTATGAAAACTAGCCTACTTGTTCCTGTCATTTCTTTGTATTGTCTTTTTTAAATTTTGGTTCTTTGCATGACACATTACTTATATATCCACAATCTCCTCAATCTGACCCCTCTCCTCTGTTCTCTGCCAATGTGTGATGCCCAAACACAGCGCCATTCTGACTCCCGTGTGTGACGTACCGTTTTATCTGTCCTTCATCTCCAAAACTAAACTAGTTGCTGTATCTGCAGAAGTAGATTCACTCTTGTTGTGCCCCTTTTCACGGTTTGTGAAGTGTTCTTACCAGCTTATAGGTCATTCCTTTAGACTCTTTTTGTGGTAGCTGTAGCAGGGATTTGCTACAGTAGTGTTTGAACGTAGTACTTGCTTGGTGCTAGTAGTAAATTAGTGCCGTTGTTGTTTGCTAGTTTTCTCAGTTTGTGTACAGAACTCATAATTTTCTGCACTTCCTTAGGCTCACGTGCACCCAGAGCCCTTGTAGACCAGAAATCTTCAGTCATCAAGCACAGTCCTACAGTGAAGAGAGAATCTCCTTCCCCCCAGGGCCGTGCGAACAATACAAGGTAAATAAAAGTTCTAATTGCAAACCACTTCCCACCTTAAATTGTACAACTATGAGAAAATGTAATACCATTTCCTATTGGGACTGTTTGGGTTATTTGAAGTGTTTGCATTCCAAATTTAAAGCATAATCATTATAAGAATTTACAAATATATGTAATTAATACATTGCAGTATTGTACTGTATTCTAAATGCAGTATGGCAGAAATGACTTGAAAAATTTAAGATCAAGATTTGTTTATGATATATTTGCTTTGGAAAGGTGGATGTGCTGCAACATTTGAGTATTCTTTTCATGGCGAATGCTCTGTAGTTACCATTTGTTTTTGGATGGTATTTGTTTATTCACTCTAGAAGACTTAGTGAGATGGATATGTTTTTCTTCAGTGAGAACCAGCAGTTCCTGAAAGAAGTGGTGCAGGGTGTGCTGGAGGGCCAGGGAGTAGGCTGGCTCAATATGAAGAAAGTGCGCCGTCTTCTGGAAAATGAACAGCTGCGTGTCTTTGTGCTGAGCAAACTCAACAGGGCTGTCCAATCAGAAGAAGATGCAAGACAAGAGGTCATTCGTGATGTGGTGAGGCATTATAACCTTTAGAGGAGGTTGTTGGGGAGCAACATTACTGCAAGAACATTATTATATGCAATATCTCAGTGATTAATGTAGAGTTTTATTTTATGTGCCCATTCTTATTTCTCTGATCAGGAGGTGAGCAGAAAGGTGTACAAAGGCATGTTGGACATTTTGAAGTGCACAGTTTCCAGTCTGGAACACTCCTACACCAATGCTGGGCTTGGAGGCATGGCCAGTGTGTTTAGCCTGATGGAAATAGCACGTACCCACTATCAAACCAAAGGTAAGGGCATTCATTGGCACTTTAACGGTAACAGTATTTCAAATATATATATATTTTTTGCTATCAAAATGACTCCTTTTTCTATCTCTGAGATAATTACACCCAATGGTAGGAGTAGGATACAGTACATGACGCTGCTTGTCGTCATTCCAATCCAGGATATTATAAACAGATATTGAATGATATTAAACTACTATAATTGTAGATTGCTGTTAAATTCAACACTTGGTGTTTCCCTCTTTTCCTCACTACACTTTCTTTAATTCTACTCTATACTCTCCACTACTCCACTACTTCTTCTGTTCGGTCGACTGTTTCTCTTTATTCCTTGGCCATTTGTCTCTGTGGGATGGTAGACCCAGAGAAACGCAAGCGAAGCCCCACAGACAGTGCAGGCAGTCCAGGGAGCAAGGACAGCCCGACTGGTCGTATGGAAGGCAGCAGGCCCCCTGGCCTTCTGGTTGTGCCCCGCCTACAGCTGCCACACCCCACCACGGGCAAAGGAGCCCGACACTTTGATACCCGAAGTCTAAACGAAGAGAATTTTATTGCCTCCATTGGTGTGTACCCCACTCCAATCCCTCTTGCATGTGCTCTATGAGACCCCTGTGCCCTACCATGCCCACCGAATAAACCCCCAATCCCTCGGGATGACCCCTCCCCCTCCCCGGCAGTGTCTTAATATTCCATTCATTCTGACCTACACATCAATGGTCTGCACCGTGGTCATTTTAACATTTATTTACTAATTTGTGGAAATTTCAAATGACTGCATTTTAATTCACAATAAGGCCTCAAATAAGTAATTGCCGTCTTTTGGTTTGAACTAGCATTGACAAGTGTAGAGGTGTCTGGAATATTGCCCTGAATCCCAGTCCGGTTGTGGTTGTGCCTTCCTTACCTGAATGCTGAACATATGAGCCGCAGTTTACCCCGTCCCCTCGCAGAGTTCCTTTGTTTGCCTCTTAGCACCTTGAATGCATGCGTTCGTTTTAAGTTATCTTCTAAAAACCAAAACAAATCTGCAGTACTGGGCTCGGGAAACCCGGTGGCGTGGGCATCGGTAAAACAATCGGTGCGCGTCTGTGCCTTTACTGCAGGTTTCTGCAAAGTGTGCTGTATTTAATGGCAGTTCCTCTGCACTTAGCATGGAGGGTGGAGCATTACTCCCCAGTAAACAGTCCCAAAAAAAGAGCCAAATTTCATAATCAATTGTAGGCAGTTTTTTTTTCGATCAAAAACCCCACAGAATTTGGGGAGAGCAAGAGAAACACTATCTTTTTTTGTATTTACCCTCCTGTTTCTCCAGTTAGTTTGGGCTGTATACAGGGGACACGTTCCCCCAACTACCCTCAAGATACCCCCACTTATCCTTAAACCCTTCAAACACCTTCAATTCTACGGAATGTCTTCTGAGACTTGCACCCCTGCTTCTGCGACACTCCATTCCACCTGCTGGCTAGCTGGTCAGCCTCTTACCCCCATCCCATGCATTTTTATTTTTTAGAAAATCCTATTTCTCACTCCCATGTTTCTGAGAACCGCACTATTTTACTGGTTCTCCAGGAGCATGGTGCAAAAGCTTAAGTTTGGATGTTTTGTAATGTTATGAACAGTCACTGGCAATGGTTCAAACTGAACAAGCAATGGCTATCGTTGTTCCCCATTTTGCCCTGAAACATGAAACATGCCACTTTTAACATTAAAAAACATCTTCAATCGCTAAATAACAGATATTTGATGCTTCGGCTAATTTTAGCTTTACTTTATCATGATTTCTCTAATGCTCATCCACCATACATGCCTACTCAACCAGCTCTCTGACTCTCTCTGTCTTTCTCTCCTTGCTTGCAATGCATCTTGGGTAGAATTGTGGAGCAGGCACCAGGATAAGCAAAAAGCTATGGAAAAACAACAGAGTAAGATACTTTTCACACACCAAAAAAGATGGGGGCATTGCCTAAATGCTACCTGTTAATTTCTCCACTTCCTTCTTTTTACCTGCCCCAATAACTTTGTTTAGCTATAAATAATCATGGTTTATCTATGGATACAGGTAGCAACGGGTAACGTATGTACTAAGCAATTCTCAATTCAGAGTTTGTAAAAAATATGGAGCTCAAAGACTGCACATTGGTGCTAGTAAAATATTATTTTGTGTGTACCTTTCACTTTAAGGTTGCGACCTGTGCTCATTTACAGCTTATTGCTGTTGTAACCTCTAAGCTGCTGCGTGTGAGGTGAAGTTTCATTATGTATTATCCCTTTATATTTTCCCTGAGGCACCTGGTAAGTTCTGGTGAACACAGCGAGAGTATGTACCTTGACAGCTCTTCAGATGCAGATTATTAAAGGATGTCAGCTGCTTTTTGTGATCCGTTTGCCCAAGTGCTCATATTGTAGAATGGCTTACACCAGTTTCAACAGAACGATATAATAAAGGGCATCAGTTATTATCATGTGGTTAATATATACTGTATACAGTACGGAAGGTGAGAACTTGCAATAAAAGCCTACTTTAGATCCAGCGTGATGACCATAAATATTTGCAAGGAGACCTCCTTCTTTTTCCACTTCAGTTTGTCTGCATGCCTAACTGCCTGTGTCTGTAGCCTATGTCTTTCTTGTAATTTGGAACACTTTACGCAAATGAAATTTCTTGTTGCCTCATGCAGCTTTATTTTCATCTCTACTTTCTTCCTATTTAGTTGCACTCTCCACTTATCCCTTTGTCATATGCTGGTATTTTGAATTTAGCTGTGCAATGAGAATGTCATTCTTTGTGACCCTCTCGATGGTAATTGTATTGAAACTTTTTCAGGTAATTTCACGGTATTATAAGGTACACCGTAGTCTTGCTGCCTTTCGTGTGGCATAAGGTAAGAGTACAATCCGGATGTGTACATTGTATCCCTGCTTATAACCTTATCTGTCTACAGGAGTTGAAGGGGGGAAGCAGCAGCGCAATGAAGCGACTGACACAGAGGAGAAGAAATCACAGATCAGTGCTGATAGTGGCCTTAGTGTTACTTCTGGATCCCAGGTCTGATCCTTTTATCATCATCTCTCTGGACTTTTTATTTTACTCAGCAATTAAACATTTTTTATTTTGTATATAAAAAAAAAGATCCTTCAAATTACTAATGTTTTTTTTTCTTTTCTTCTCGTTTTACCCTGGCAGAAAAGTGACACAGAATCCGTGACCAGTTCTGAGCCACCCATCCTTACCCGGAGCACCAGTCAGGACTCGGAGGCCAGCACAGTGGTAGGGCAAAGCCAACACAGACAATGTGTCTCATTCATTATTCTAACCCTCTTGTGACTTTGTCAGCAGGCAAGAAAATACATACTTTATTGGTAAGGCAGGCCTTACAAAAAGTACTAGTTTAGTGCTTTATTATATCTGTCCAGAGCAATTTGTGAGATCACTAGTGAAAGTGATTTATTTTCCACACCCTTAATCTGCTACCCTATTTACATTTAAACTATTATTTTAAAGTTAAAAGTATTATTATGTGTCTGACATTCAGATTAGCAACAGCTCAGGAGAGACGATGGGAGCGGACAGTGACCTGAGCAGCACAGCAGGAGATGGTATAGGTGGAAGGCCTGCACCTCACCTAAACCTTTCAAGGGGAACGCTGTCTGACAGTGAGATTGAGACCAATCCTGCCACCAGCTCCGTGTTTGTGAGTGATTTACCAATCGAAGGCTGCAAATGAGCAGAATTAAAATACTGGTGGAGTCATTCGGTTCGTCTTTTTCAGTCGAATGACGAAAATACAGTAGCCTAAAAATGAAAACAGTCCGTTTATTATTATGTCCGTAAACCTCACATATTGTAGCTTTTTCCCCTAATTCCCTTACAGGAAACGGTTATTGTACATAAATAGTATTGACTTTGTTGTGTTTTTGCCAGGGCAAGACCCCTAAGCTGAAGGCAAGTGCAAAGGTGGCTGCGCCAGCTGCAAGCAAGGCCCCTCCTGCGCTACCCCTGGAGGACATCAGTATGAGGATCTACCTGTGTGAAGGCTTGCTAGGTATTGTTTTTAAATGACACTAGACTCCAGTCAACTTGTCTTGTTAGTTTCTCTAATGTATTGGCTAATGTGATAGACATTGCTGAACCAATGATCTGACCACTACTCAAATCTATTTATTCCGTACTTTTAAATTGTAAAAACATAATAGAGGGTAAATCATCTATTAAGAGGTAAGTACTGTAAATCAGGCTTGTGTTACCCTCTTTGTACCATCTTTGGTTTGTTGTCTGGCTCTCTCTGCACTTACCCTTGGCCTTTCCGTCCATCCTCTCACCTCTTTGCGTAACCCCATCTGCTTTTGCTGCTCCTCTTTCCCCCTCTTGCTGCGGGGAATGCCACTCAGGGCGTGACAAGAGCTCCGTTTGGGACCAACTAGAGGATGCTGCCATGGAAACATTCTCTCTGAGTAGGGCTGACTTTTCTCCTTCTGTGTGTATTTGGGTAGCATGCATTTTCTACTTGGGTTGGTTGTTCTGACTGCCTTGTAAATGCTGCTTTGAGGTGCCGTTTTTTCCTTTTTGGTACCACTGGATTCCCACACACTGCTACACGTGCTTAACATGTTTGGTAACGTGTCAAAGGCATGGATCGATGAAGAAAAACTTCAGAAATGAATAACACAGACTGAATCAATAACAAATATAGCTGTTGAACTATTTTTGCGTGTTTAAATAGAGAAAGCGATTTTTTTTTATTTAATGTTTTGGAAAATGTATGCATGTATGTTATGTGCAGGTAAGGAGCGCTCCACTCTTTGGGACCAGGTCCAGTTTTGGGAGGATGCCTACTTGGATGCTGTTATGCTTGAGCGAGAAGGCATGGGCATGGATCAGGGCCCTCAAGAAATGATTGATAGGTAAATAACAATTTCAAAACATACATTCTTCATGTATGTTCTTTTCCATTATCAATTTACAATTCAACTGAAGCCGAGATACAAACATGCTCACAAAATAGCTTTCAAATGTAACTACTCTAATTCTATCCACACATTTGATGTGCTATAGACAGAATACGTGTGATATTAACATTTCCTGTCATCCTGTATTTATCACAGATACTTGTCACTTGGGGAACATGACCGCAAACGGCTTGAAGAGGATGAAGACCGGCTACTGGCTACTTTGTTGCACAATATGATTGCTTACATGCTAATGCTAAAGGTACATTTTACTACCTTGTACCAGCTATACTTGGGCTTAATTGTACCCAAACTGATGGGATAGAGAAGATACCTTTCTGTAGGGATTTGTTAGCTATCATAAATAAAACGGATGGTAATATCTCCAGAAAACTTGTTTGGTAGGGCATCAAAACACAGCGTAGATGGAATGAATAACTAATTTAGGTAAAGGCCACATTTTGAGAGTCTTCTAAAAAATTTGGATTAGGTTCATTCAAATTATACAATCAATCAATTTCAAATCCCCAAATTTTATTTTTTTTCTACTGCTCACATCTATGGCTTTGTCTCTGTTTGTTCAGGTAAACAAAAATGACATCAGGAAAAAAGTGAGACGTCTGATGGGGAAATCGCACATCGGCCTCTCATACAGCCAAGAGATCAATGAGATATTAGACAAATTAGCGCAAATGGTAAGACTCTTAACCTCTTAGCAAATCTTTGAGGGATGATCATAATCTGTTGACACTGGGCACAAATGAAATGTATTTTTTGTTTTAAATTTATGGTTGTCTGTGCTACACAGAATGGCCGTGAACTATCCATCCGGCCCAGTGGAAGCCGCCATATAAAGAAACAGACATTTGTGGTGCATGCTGGGACAGATACCACAGGAGACATATTTTTCATGGAGGTGCGCCAAGGGTCTTTTTTTTTTTGTCTGCATCCTTTCCTCGAAATGGCCATCTCTAGAACTCAGGTTTAGGGTTGTATATCTTGATTGGCCCTAGATAAAGCCATAACGAACTTAGATGACTATATTATATTAGCCCAGTAAAGTAAGTGAACTAATGTATGTTAATGTAATTATTATACGTTGTAAACTACTTGCAAGCAGCTCAACTAGAAATGATCTTGTCATCAGTTTAAGATGCATCTGACTTCAATCATATTGTGGATAACATGTCTCAATGCATAATACATTGGTTTATTACAAAGACTTATACCACTTGCTATGTAAGGATGTTAACTGGATAAATCTGCATATACACCTGTTTAGCAGATATTTATGCATTGACTTCCTGATGTTAATGCATTTTCTTTCCATCAATTAGGTTTGTGACGACTGCATCGTCCTTCGTAGTAACATTGGTACTGTATATGAACGCTGGTGGTACGAAAAGCTCATAAACATGACATACTGCCCCAAGACCAAGGTGCTGTGTCTTTGGAGACGCAATGGTCAGGAGACACAGCTCAATAAATTCTATACCAAAAAAGTGAGTAACTTTATCACTGTTTGTGCTATTTCTAAATAAGAATTATTAATTTGTTGAGGTGCGTTACAGGTATGCAAGTTTGATATAATGTTAACATGCAGGCAATAGGCCAAGGTCTGCAAAACATTACAATGTTTACAAACATATAAGGTGAACAGGGCCATATACATGTAAGTATCTGGAAGTCATTTGGTGGGTTGGAAAGTTGTAAGGCTTCTCAAGTGCAATACAAAAAAATATAATGAAGTGGCTCGAAATATAGAAACTAATAGTGTTTGAAAGTGTACTTAGAAAAATGCCAGTCGTTGTGGTGCAACGTCAGATTATGTTAACGTAGAAATGCTTGAGTATTTACTTAATTGGAACTTCCAACCTTAATCTCTCACTCTAGTGTCGTGAACTCTACTACTGTGTGAAAGACAGTATGGAAAGAGCCGCTGCTAGACAGCAGAGCATTAAACCAGGTATATCAATGTTTTTTTTATTGTCCGCCCTCTAAAGATTGCAACGAGTTACGGCACTGCTATTTTAAACAATATTTGTTGGGCCAGTTTGTTTCCACTAATGTATCTATTGAATAATTTTTCCTGGCCATCTACTTAAAAAAGAATCACCTGTACCACAAACATACTTTTTTAGGGATCCAGAGAGTAACCCTTTTACCCTGCCCTAGGTCCTGAGCTGGGTGGGGAGTTTCCAGTACAGGATATGAAGACTGGCGAGGGGGGATTGCTGCAAGTCACTCTGGAGGGCATTAACCTCAAATTTATGCACAGCCAGGTAGGATGCTAGTTTTATAAAGGAAAATACAATTTGCATGATAAATGCACATGAACTTCATTGCCCCTAATTTGGAACCACAAGTTCACCCTTTTAAGTTCCTTCAACTTACCAAGTCCTTGTCCTTATTTGTCTCTCTCTTTCCTGGTCATCTTATAAAATACTTCCTCTAACGTCCACCAGAACATTTCAATATTGCTGTTGAGTAATATAATTAGCTAATAACAAAAAATAAAACAAGGTTAGATGTTTGCCTGTTTGTTTTACAAAATGAAAGTATCTATTTTGGCAAGGAACTTAGAGGAAGAATACACTTTCTGCTATGGCTTTATTTTTTATTTGCTGTACACTGGTTGATCTTGGTTTGTTCAATACGATTTTTGTTTGGTATGTGATTGTGTGCGTGTGTGTGTGTATGTATGTATGTATGTATGTATGTATGTATGTGTACACACATCATGTAGTATTATACATCCATCTACACATGTCTATAAAAGCTTATATGAAATGAAATATATTTCATATTTACAATTTTGGGGCCAAAAACCTTATTCTCATGTGTGTTTGGGGAAAAGTATGTATGTGTGTTAGAGATTGGTACATCAAGCTACTAACAACCTTAAGAAAAGACTTTTCATTAATAATTGGTTGTACTTCAGCGGCTTATTTTAGTGGAATAAGTCCTCACAATTATTATGAACATAAAGAGGCGATGAACAGAAACAGAACATCTACTTAGCCGTCCTAGCCGGGGGGCAGAGTGCATAACTGTAGTACATGGCTGCCCAAAGTGTGATGTGCAAGCCAAACGTCATTCATACCATTTTTGAATGATCCGGAGTTCTTAAGATAATTTGATACATTTTGTATTGTAACCTTTTTATTATTATTTTATAATTTTATAATTATTATCATTAAATTGTAGCTAGCTTATATTCAGGCTTGAATACAGGTCACCTAAATGAAGCCGGGTAAATTACTGCTGAGTGGTTGCAATTATTACTAGCAACCAAATATGTTTGACGCATTTAAAGCAATGCGAAGGAAAATAAAACATGCACATTGTTCTTAAAAGATTCATATATTCATTTAAATGTGATGGCAGTACTTTTTTTATGTTTAACTTTAAGGAAAAAAATATATAGAACCTTTTTCTCACTTCTATAAGCAGGGAGCTACAGAGGAAGGTAGCCAGAAACTAGAAGATGTTATTTATCTTCTCTCATCAGATTGAACTGAGTGTGCAAAATAATAGGTTTTTCCAGCGTAAATCAGTGGTCTTCGCTTTGTTTTTGTTTTTTTAAACCTACTGGGTTTCTAAAATTGAAATATGACAGTGAACACAGGGCTCAGTGAGAAAATCAAGGGAGAATGTCTAGGATCATATAAAGCCACACCACTTCAGTTCCAAAATACATATTTCCATGTAAGTATGTGAATATTATTTCAAGCAAATAATTTTTCTCACTGCAATGTTACAGCATTTAGGGAATATTTTATTGCAATTGTTTGGCTTTGTATACATTTTAAGGATCCTTTGGCTAAAATAGGTTCTAGACCAATGCTTAAGCCGTAGTGCTGAATTGCTTAGGAATCAACTTTTAAAGTCGGAAATGTATTAAAACATATTATTTAATGTATAATTAGCACATTAACATTAGGCTACAGTAAGATTACTTTATGCATCCTGCTTTGTAAGAACAGTTAAAATGCATCAGTGACGGCAGTCATTGACTGTAATACTTGGTGAGCAAGTGGTGTTGGTGCCAGCCCTCGTTGCTGGAGGAGGAGGCATGGAGGGCACTGGGGACAAGAATGTTGAATGTTCCAAGGTGGATCCAGCTGTTAAAAGTGTTGCCAAACCTCTAGCCCTCTTTTTAATTCATATTATTTAGATATTTATTTTGTTCGGGATTAATTCTTTGTTATAGGTTTTTTTCTGGCACTGATGACTATTAATAGATGTTCAGTCCATTCCCCAAGGGGTACACGAGGATAGAGAAGTGCCTTCTCTGAGCTCCGCTGAGTATTTGTGCTCTTCTGTCCGATAATAATGCAAATCGTTTCTCTCCCATGCTCTCTCCCCCTGCAAGGAGCGGAAGGTACACAACTTCTGCTGTGTTTGCTTGTTAGCAGTTTAATTTTTATTGGGTTGTTGATTTCTATTAACTATTTTTTTTTTTTTTTTAGCTGTGGCAACCCTATTTTTCTGTTTTCTTGTTTGTAGTTTGAAATGGAATTTCCATGTATGCATTACATGGGCCACATTACATATGGGAAATATCTACTTTTGCTGTTGAAATAAGATAAACCCCAATGTAGAACAGTTTATTACACTAAACATGTAATAAGTAATACTGACTACATTAAAACAAACATTTAAACAAAATTGTTTGGTTGTAGACTAACAGTTATTTTCTTTTCTTTTCCTTTTTGCTCTGCATTCCTTACATATCCCTTGCCCATGTATGCGTTAAAACATGGAAACTTCTACAGTGTGCCGTCTTCTTTTTTTGCTGATAAAAGCTTGCATTTGATGTGCAATCGTTTCTTAATTTATTGAGTATAACAGATTCCACAGTTAATTTATGTTTAAACTGTTATATTAGCCAGTGTTGTTGAGTTGCTAATGTACTGTTTTTTTGTTTGTTTTTGTTTAGGTTTTCATAGAACTGAGTCACATTAAAAAGTGCAATACTGTGAAAGGAGTCTTTGTCCTGGAAGAATTTGGTAATTACCCATTCTGTTGATACTAGGTCTGTACTCGACACGGCAGTAACCCAGCTTCATGGAAAATCTGTTGACGACTGCTGATCAGGGAACCTATTGTTGGATCAACAACAGAATTTGCTTTCCTCAATATAGAAAAATTGTGCACAGTAGTAGCTCATGTCAGGAGTTTGAAAATCAAACTAGTACCATATTTTCCATTTAAAAAATTTGTCAAGTATAGATCAGATCAGATCTCAGATCAAGTCAGATCTCAATAGGTAATGAATTAGCAGCTGTAATTATTGCATATGATCCAGGTATATTGTGTGATAAGGCCAACTGTAGAACATTCCGTTATTATGGTGCTTCCGGGAGGTGTTTTCAGGACTGGTTGATTAAGAGTTTGATAAGCTCATAATATTTAGTATAGTAAGTCCATAGTTGACGAACTTTATGGATGACATTCATAAGTAAGAAGTTATTCTACTTAATGCATGGGTATAGTTGGAGTTGGCAGTTTAAAAATAACTTTGTAAACCAAGAATTGAGGAGTTCAGTTTGAAACAAAATCTTTATTTAGTATGCCTGGCCTCACAGCTGGATTTAACTCTTAGAATAGACGTACATATAGTGATGTTTGCCTGAAAGGTGTGTACGTGTCGTTAAGGGAGGGCATTGCCAAAAATATAGAAAATGAACATCTAGTTTCTAACATCTAACTAGGTTTTTGTATCTCCTTTTTTAGTCTGCTGTGCTCAACAGTAATGTCTTTACTAATGCCAGAGTTGATGTGAATTTTACATTGATAGATAGCCTGTTGTGCGTTCTATTCTAAGTGGTTTTGACTAGGCAAATGGTTGCTGTTCCTATGTCAGCTGATGGTTCAGGTAAGGCTGTGCATTTCAGACTATTACTTTCCCAACAATTAAGGTTTCAATGTCAGGTTTGGATCTGTTAGCGAGAGATGTGTAGACCCTCCCACCTGAGTGCTGGACTGGGTTACTGCCGTGTCTTTGTGCTGCTTTTGTAATACAGTATGTTACCCTCATCTTTGCCGCTATGAAAACCTTCATTCTCCTGCAGGTAAAGTGTTGTCACCTTTCTCCTTCCTTAATTCAACTCGCTCTACATCGAACACACATCCGTCATTCCTTCCATTAATTAAGAATAATCTCCTATCTTTCTACACTCTGGCTTTTTTCTGCCCATCAGCCATCTGCTAGATAATGTGCGTCTGTTTCCCTCATAATGCAGTGTACTCTTTGAGTGGAAACATTTTCCATATCCAATCTAGTCTGTTTTTGTCATTGTTGAGTAAGTGTTAGTGAATGCGTGACTTGAAGAGAATTGGGGAGTTTCCAATTCTCTACCCCTCGTACGATACTGTAGGTTCACAGTTACTAATGAAAAGTCTGTCCTGAACTTGGTCAAGGGACATTAGCTACTTTTGTTTTGTCACTTTAAGTTTCCTGGGGGGGGGGGGGGGGGGGGGGGGATTATAATGCACCCCCGAGATAATTTTTTTTTTAAAAAACAAAAAAAAAAAAAAAAAGAAAAAAAAAAAAA
>JAVQIZ010172792.1:0-58877 GCA_036023535.2 Galaxias brevipinnis | reverse complement strand
TGTCTCACCTGTGCTTGTAGCGGTTTTCTTGTAATTTCCAGTCGCTGGAGTTCAACCTTTTAAATTGCCCATCTGGTGAATCAATCAAAGGCACAGCAATATTTTTAGCCAAGCAATTATGCTTGCTGAGATAAATAGCTTGGGGTGACTAAGCTGCTCAAATCACTTTCCGTTGGTCTCCGTAGTGAGCCATACTAGATAAATGCACTTGATGTATCTTATCTTTGTGGTTAAGATTTCAACAATGTGTTCAACAATAAGATTTTTAACAATGAGTTCTTTGTTTAGGAAATGCTACACATCAGAATCTATACAAGTGATCCAAATATTTCTTATAGAGTAATAGTGGGCATCCACAGAACACAGCATTATTACAATGGAAGGTTTTGATAGGACTGTTTCATGTAGTGTTAATTGCCATGTAACACATCTATAATCCTCCTCTGATGAATCAGTGTCCACCTCCAACCCTCCATACTGCTGCTGGTGTATGTTTGGCCAACACTCCTGTTGATGCTAATGATGATTAATACTCTATCAAATAATAGACCAACCAGTCTTCACTTGACGAAGGCTAATATCAGACTGAAATGGCTGTTATCAATTTCTTTGCTGTCATACAATCTGAATATCAAACTGGTCATGGATTTTATTTAATGCATCTGTCAAATTCCTGGAATGTTTGTTTAGTCACACACCAGTGACTTGACAACGGACACCCATGGTGGTGTTTTCTCCCCTCTACACAAGGAAAATTAGATTTATATTCCCTGGAGGAGCTGACATTGATTTTATTCAGTCATGCTTTGGATCCTCGACAGTGACCCTCTTTGTCTCAGTGTGCAGATTGTGAGATAGCTTTCTAAGACCGAACGTGTTATCGATTTTTTTAAACTGCACATGATATGTTAAGGTACCCTTTGTTGATAAAAAAATTACATTCATTCAAAAAGCCAAGGGCAATGTCATTGCAACTGTTTTGCAAACATTTGCCCGCATTTGCTGATGGATACCAAATGATTCATACCGTGCACAATGCTATGGATAATATACTTTCACAAGCATCTGTATCATTTAAGGCTTTATTGACGGTGTCAGAGTTCAGCCATGTAGCCTCCCACCTTCTCCCTAATAACAGGATTTTATCGACCATGTCTGTCTGTCTCTGTTCTTCTTGCTCTCCATTAACTAACAGCTTTTTCTGCTCATTTTATACCTTCTTCATTTGCCCATGTTTATATTGTTTTTAGAACAACAAAGAAATATAGTAACCTACTTGGACTTTAAGTGGGTGGATGGATGGATTATGAGTAAGATACATTCACAGAAGAAAAGGCGTCTGGTCAGAGGAATTACATGCATTATGGATCAGCAACACATCCGGCTGTGCTAATTCTCCAAGGGCCTCCTGAGCAAGTCTGTGTCAGCCGAAGGAGGGTGTGGAGGCAAAAGGCTAATCAAATCCAAAAGTGGCCATGTTGTAATCACAGGCACTGCCTGTAAGGTTAGGTTACAACCCCCCAGGGGGAGCTGACTGAATGGTACTATACTGGAAGCTACAGTATAACAGAGGATGCATGAAGGAGATCTGCTGCTCAGTCTGAAGCATTTGACAACTAAAATGGTAGCATCTGTTCCACTGAATAGAGCCCTAGGAAATGAAACACCTCCGCAGGACACAACCAACTGAAGAAAGTCATTGAACACAACAAATGAAAATGGCTGCACTGTTGAACAGTAAAATAGGTACTTACTGTGAAGCAGCCACCCAAGGGGACCAGCCTGTCTGTCTGTGCTGTGATGAGACTGAAGTCAATGGGTTTCACTGGTTATTCTGTCTGCTCTTCAAGCCGTGGGGAGGACTTTGTCAGCCACACTCGTGGAGCACACGGCAAAGCTTACTGTCAATGCAGGGCTCTTTAACTTGGCTCAAAATATCACTGAGATGACAACTTGGCAGTCCCTTGTCGACTGATTTTTATAGCAAAGAAGATGGCAGACACACTGCCCAGTCTCCATGTTCATGGTGGGATTCATTCTGGCCTGAAGGGGAGAGCAAGCCTCTGTTCTTCAGAAGAACAATCTCATGTGACATACAGTTTATAAGTAAATTCATAAGGCAATAAAAGCTTTGCATCACATGCGATGTTAACCCAATCAAAGTCTGGTAAATTGTAATGTCATATCCACTTTAAAGTGCTCTCAAGATTTAGTCTTTATTATGGCACTTAATAGTATTCATTATTAATAACGGTTGAAATGAAAAATTCCCCCTGCCTATTGCTGAGTGTGAACTATTTCTTCTGCAATCTAAAGACTAGAAGGTTGATTCATGCTGGCTGTGATCAGGAGAAGACCTCCAGCACTCTGATGGATTGGCCTGCAAATATGTGTTGACTGGACGTTGCATCAGACAAAATTGTCTCTGTGTCTTTCTCTCTTGACTTCATGTCCCATTCTCTGACTCTGTCTCACACACATGGACATAGACACACATTCACACATCTACCTCTACTGCCTGATGTCAATCACCCATAACACATTCAAATTAAAAGCTTAATATTTCTTCTTCTCTATCTCTTTTACAATGAGACATATGCATGCCTTTGTAAGTCATGCAAATTACAGCAAGGCGTCAAGAAATTCACATCGCCTCCATAGTTCTGTTCTCTCGCAACACTCGCATAGGCAGCACTTTATTTTTCCCAAGGGAAATTCAGACGCTACGTACCAGACTGTTTTAGCTACTGAGACAAGCGGAAGGCGCTTTTAACACACTCTCACATTCGCTCAAAACATGCCAGCAAAGTGGGAGTCCAACACATAAAGCTCCAAGATTCAATTATGTGGGGCTTTTGTTAAGAGCCAATAATAGAGAGAAGAGGAGAACATTTGGTGCAGCTCGTTATCGGCTGTGTTGACACAGGTTTCATCTAGCTGGGCTCCAGCGACAAGGAGGCCCACGCTCTAAAACTGTAGACTCTATCTATGATCTCCTGTCATTTAATCTGGGTCAATCTGCTTCTCGGTCTCTTCTCTCATCAGCAGATGTGGAGGTGACCACACAGGTAGTTGGAATATTAAGCCAACACATTTTCTCTAACACTATAACTACGGAACCATAGACCACCTGTTGAGATCAGACGACAATTACAGAATAATGACACCAACCTTCTGAACTGTTCTGTAATTTTTTTAAGGTACCTGATCTTTTGCATGAATACATTAACATTAAGTTTAGTCGCCATTTCACTAGATTAGTAAGATTAGCACCGTAACGCAAACACGTGAGGCCCCCCCGCAAAAATCCATACATTTTCTTTAATTCTCAACGACTATTATGACAGGCGGGGGCGGGGCCTGTTTGGACTGCAGGGAGAGAGAGAGAGAGAGAGAGAGAGAGAGAGATAGAGCCCACTTGACACTGAATGATGAATGGGTTTACCATCAAACAGCAGAAGATACATGTGTCTCCACTCTATTGCGGGTGTCCATCACATGGTCCCTAATTGACCGATGTCACCTCACATGCAAAAGGACAGATCTTATAGCCAACAGATTGACAGTAAACCTGTTACACCGTGACCCCGCAGGTTCCAAGGGTCTCCATGACTACAACTAAATGTGGATATTAGGCGGGTACAAATTGTATTTAGAGATTTATTATAATTATAATTCACAAACTGGTGACATGCATTGAAGCCAATTGAAATGCATCCAACACCAATTTATCATGATGGGCAGACTTAGAAAACAAGACACTAACAGTTCATAATTATGCATGCTATCATATGGGAACAGTATTAACAATAAACAACAAAGAGAAGGTTTTCAACTAGGGCCATGTGTGTACATTCAGTTGTCAATCTTGTTTGTAATTTGTCCAAGTCTCCTCTCCACGAAAGTCAGACAGAACCAGACTTAAATTCACTCAATGTCTCATAAAAGCACAGATGATGCAATTGTAAAGGACATGGGTTTAAAAAACAAGCTCTTAAACAGGAATGCCCAGTCCTCCTCACTGAATGCTGAGAACAGGAAGTGGAGGGGATTTGGAGAGGAAACTTTCTGCAGCCTACCTGACTAACCCCATTGGAGGTAGAGCTGATAAAAGAAGAACATAGCTATACAATGTATAACCTATTATGTACACTGTAAACACAGCTGCATAATTTAAGTATTGAATGAGTTCACATGTGGACGATAAAGAGGATGACGACGATGATGATGGTGATGATGGTTATGATGATGATGAAGATTAGTACGATCCAGGCGGACACATTCTCTTTTCTCATGATCAAACCCACGTAGGAACTGCATTTTAAATGTGTATTGGGCTGCATCTTTGGGAGGAGAAAATACTAACAATTTATTCACAACCCTGCCTTCCTCAACCGTTACCTCGTTCCACACACCAACGTCCAACGAGGGCGTGGAGAACATCTCCTGCAACTCTTGAAGGCGCGCTCGGTTCGAGAAGGAAGATGGAGAAACGGCAAGCGCTATTTTCCAGATTTAATAATCAAGCAATCAAGGAAAACTGTCTCTTATGACACAAATCCGGCTTTAAGATTTTTAGGACGTAATTAACAACATACAAATAACAAGGTAAGAGACTCAGTCTGATCAGCATATGTCAACTAAATTTAGCATTAATTTAGACATTTAGAAAAGAATCAAGCATTATGTATGGTCATTCCTTATTTTTTATCAGATTCATTGTATGGTCGGATAAGTAATGGGTCATATGTAATTGTGACAACAATAATTTAACACACATGTCTAACCAAATTAGCTTAATAAGATACAAATGATCTGGTCCTCTCACAAGTTGCAATCATACATTTTTTTTTTTTTTTAAATCGTCGACATCGACGTTGTGAATATTAAATTGCGTTTGTCAGGGAACACTTTTCTTGTTTGCCCACCTCAGGAAATGAACATAGCTTTTTGTTTGCTTTGGTGGAATAACAGAAACCAATCAACATCGATGTTTACTCCTCACACTCATACTATGATCTTTTAAATTTTATAATTTTTTGACTGGTTGTGTTTCATTTTATTTTAATATATTTATAATAAAACGCAGATTATGCTGTGGTGATTCCTGAGAACTAGGGTGGTGGGGGAGGGGGGTATAGTTTACCGAATGTGCGTGTATTTCTGCCCTCATGTGGTGAAGAGTTAATTATGGGAGTACAAGACAGCAGGGGTTGAACTGCTGATCGCAAATTCCCTAATCTAAAGAAAACTTCGTTTTTTCTTTAAACTAAAGATGAATTTTAGGCATGCAGCTGTAAAACATTTGATTGGTTTTATTTGTAGGCAAAAACCATACAGACCCACATTTTGCCTTTCCCCCACATACCCATCCTATGGATGCTATGAGGAAGGTTGTCTTAATTTATCTACTCTGATTTTAACAATGGGCTGTTATATGCATAACAATCTGTGATTGTTCAGGATGACTGGCCCTTCGACATCCTGGAGCATGTAACTGTCCTATAGTTATTTCACAGAATTAGTACGTGGAGTATTGCATCTCTCTTCAAGTTTAATAAGCTAGATTGCAGTCCCTCATTGTCATTTGTCGCGTCCTGTTACATAATTTCAATGCCTATCAGAGTGAATCAGCCTCAGTGTTCACTCTAGGCTTGACTATATGTATGCTATTACATACGTACTGTGTATGAAAATCAATATTTTATATATATATATATAAAATATAGATTTTCATACACACCTGTTTAAGAGCTTGTTTCTATATACATATATATATATATATAATATATATATTAATATATATATATATATATATAACATTGCTTTTCATATAATATATATATATATATATATATATATATATATATATATATGTGTATAGAGAGAGAGAGAGAGAGAGAGAGAGAGAGAGAGAGAGAGAGAGAGAAAGCATCACCACATCATAAGTCATGAAAGAAATTGTGAAAGAGAGATGTAACTGAAAAATGTAGTGTGTGTGTGTGTGTGTGTGCGTATGTTTATGGGGACTGGGGCAAGACACCACTAAATAATTACGTAAATGTAATGAATTGTGCCCAATAATGTCTTATCATGACTATACTTTATTTTGACAGATATTTCCCTAGTTGTCAAACAAAAATGGACCCATCTCCATCCACACAGCTTTATGGATCCAAAAAGAGGGTCAAGATTCACCCAAACGCAGTCACAGTGAAATATGCCACTCACTTTCCCCAACCTGGTGATGAGGGTTATGATGATGCTCCCTCCTTTGAGGACTTCGGCACGTTTGCAGAAGAAAAAACGAGTAAGAGACCGTCAGAAAGCAACCGGGGAAGGACTTTCTTTGCCGCTATGGACCCCCGGCCCAAGCCACCTGTGGAGCAGAGGGACAAAGGGGTTGGTGGCCAGCTCGCCAGCTTCGGCGAGGCTAACGTGCTAGCCTCCAAGGTCACGTGGATGGCCCTGTTTGGGGCGGCGCTAGCCCATGGGTGTGTGGCGCTAATCACCCGCCTGGCTGCTGATCGCTCCAAAGTGCCCTCCCTGGAGCTGCTGTTCATTCGCTCCGTGATCCAAGTTCTCTCCATCCTGGTTGTGTTCTACTACCAGGAGGCTCCCTTTGGCCCTAAGGGCTACAGGCTGCGGCTCTTCTTCTACGGGGTGTGTAACGTCATCTCCATCACCTGCGCCTACACCTCCTTTGCCATTGTGCCACCGGGAAATGGCACTATAATGTGGCGTGCCTCCACTACAGTCTTCAGCGCCGTGCTGGCTTTCTTGTTACTGGATGAGCGGCTGGCCTACACAGACGTGGTGACGGTGGTGGGCAGTGTGTTTGGCCTGTGCCTAGTCATGATCCCTAATGTCGCCGACGAGGAGAAGTCCAGGCTGACCTTCTGGAAAGAGGCCTTTGGCTACACTATGACGGTGATGGCTGGCCTGACAGCTGCCCTGTCCATGATCGTCTACCGAGCAATCAAGGAGCGCGTCAGCATGTGGACAGCACTCTTCACCTTTGGCTGGACAGGCACAGTGTGGGGGGCCTCCACTATGTTTGTCATGCAGGAGCCCATCATTCCCTTAGACGGCGAAACCTGGGGCTACCTTATTGGGATCTGCACCTGCTCCACGGTGGCCTTCCTTGGGGTCTACTATGCTCTGAACAAGTTCCACCCAGCCTTGGTCAGCACCGTGCAGCACTTGGAGTTTGTGGTGGCCATGCTCCTTCAGCTCATCGTTCTGAAAATGATTCCGTCAGTCTATGACATCATCGGCGCCATGGTCATCATGGTCAGTGTGTTTACTCTAACAGGGTTGAAGCTCTATAGGGTGAGCAGGGCCATACGGCAGGATTACCAGGAGATCCTGGACTCACCCATCAAATGATTTTGTCTATCTGTTTGTATACAATGTTGCTTGGTTCATGTGCAATTTGAAGAATGTCCGGATCTAGATCTATTGATTTTGTAACGTCTTGTTAAGAGTGTAAAATAGTACTATCTTGATATTTGTCTGTATAATAAAAGTGAAATGTTCCACAATAAATGTGTTTTAAATTTTTTTTTTTTACAGTATTGTTTAGTCACCAAATAGGCCCTTTTAGTTTTATGGGTAAAGAATATCAATTGTATTCATTAGTTAATTTACCTACTATTCATTTCAGATGTCTAATATATTGGGCATATAATGTCTTAATGTGTACAAGGACTATTAAGATAGACTGAGGTTATGAATGGAAGTTTGACATTGGAAGTTAAAAACCATGTCCTGAATTGCTTTAACCAAGGGCTGATCTTTAAAGTAAAACAAGTGCAAAAATCACCAGTTTGTGCCTTTAATAAATTAAATCAAAATACATATTCTACGAGTGGTGGCACTTGCTGCCAAATTAACCAATGAAATAACTGCAACAAATCTATTTGGAGGAAGCTTTTTCTTATTTTAAAGGCGCATAGAAGGCTGCTCTCGCCACAGGGATGAATTTTGGCGTCTATCCATCACAATGATCTAAATCTTTTGGATAACATAACTCTTTGTATTTGTTATGTTCATATGGTATGTTTGACAATCTAAAGTAATGGTCTCCAGGCAAGATAGTGTAAAAGTGAGGATAACATGGGTCTATGATTCGAGTGCTTGAACTTTTGGTCAAAAAATAGGTTGACAGGCTTTTTTTTTCAGTCCACTGGGTGGCAGACATAACACACATAGCTTTGTGATCAACAAAACGTTTGGCATCAGTTCAGCAGTTGCTGAAATAATCTACTGTAGGCCTACTTGATAGTCATTTGAGTCTTTGAGACTTTTAATTATCTATTGCACGCTACCATTAAACGTTATCCATATCCTGCAATAGAAAGTGATATGTGACTGTGGCTAATTAACATAACCAGATAATCACAATAATACTAGAATATGTTTTTGTGCCTTTAATGAATAACCAAGAACCAATGGCAGTTTCCAATGGTATCTACTATACTGTTTATGCTACTCTTGGGTGTCATTTGTTATAATGTGAGTTATTTTTATTGAAGACAAGACAGGCTGAGAATGACGTAGAAGTCCATCTGTTTTTACAGGAAACAGATTGCATCCTGCTGTGTGTTGCATTCACCAGTTCTTCACTGAATCCACTCTGTGCCACCGACATGTTAATTAGGAAAATATTCCCCTCTGAAGATGAGGCCTGCGCAGAATTTGCAGCCAGTCTGATTATCATTAATACATTTGCAAAATATTATGACATGTATTCCTTCAATGCATACCACTAACAAGTGCAAAACGGGATAAAACAATTTGTGCAAGGAGCTGCAACAGTTGTGCAAGAGGCTGCAACAGTCATACGAGTTCAGCTGTTCACACAAGAACTAAAACAGGAAAGAAAAGCTAAAACATACACATATGCGCGCGCGAACACACACACCACGCACACCTTCACATGTATGCGCATGCTGTACCATGCAGGAACAGCAGCATTGTGATTTGATTGAGGAACAATTCCTGCCTCATTGTCTAATGAAAAAGATAACGTTTCTTTTTATGCGTCAACCAATCAGACTGGAACTGGGAGGAGCAGACGTTTGACTGTGGCTTGTAGTTAGCCTGTAGCGACGTAGCGTCCTAGCCATGTCATGCTTGATATTGGAATGCTATTCCAACAGGGCATATGATTAGCAAGGCCAGCTGTCTGGCAAATTTAGAAGGTTTAGCATCTCGCTAAGACTAAGTATCTAACGAGGCAGCTACCTTCTCGTTTCAGTGCACAAATGTGTTTTGACGTACATGGTTTTTTTTCAAGACACACAGCTAAGTAAATAAGGACAGGTACGAGAATCGGCCAGGTAAGATGCAGCCTGGATATCGCTTCTGTTGCTAGCTAGTTTTTCATTTCAGCTGGCTAACGTTAGCCGGGTAGCCCACATAGCACAGACTTGCTAACGCTTGCTAGTAACTAGCATTTGATTTCTTAGCTAGTGAACCAGTTTCTTCCAGTCACTGAGTCAGCCATCCATAGTTTATCAATACAAGTAGATAGTTTTATGAAATTGGTTGAGGGTATTAGTAGAATCTGGTGATGAGTAAGCAAACGTTTAGCCAGTACGTGAGTAGATTGATGGCACAAGCAGATTGGGGCCCATATAAAATATACTAGTCTTGATTCATCGTTGCCTATTCAGAGGCACAATCTGACTTTTAACTTATCTTAAGTGTTATCTAACATTAAATGTTTTTGGGTGTTTTACTTCTGGTATTTGTACGATGAGAACGTAAAAGGCAAAGTCCTTTGCATTTCGTGTTACTGGGGGGTGGGGGACATGGCCTGACAATTAGTCGATACAGTCTTTGATATGAGGATGATGTAGCCTAACTTCATATAGTGAGTTGTACACCTGTCCCTATCCTTGACCCTGACTTCTAGCTAGATTTTAGACATTGACTCACGTTGTTTATAATATGAACTGTTATTATTGGCTTAATTTCCTCTTTTGCATTTTGCTTAACAAAGTACTTTTCTATAGTTTTATTTAAGACTGACCTGACTGTGTAATCATTGCATGCCTCCTTTAAGTGTCTGTTGCTAAGCTATAATTCCTGTCATTATTATGATGTGGTCAGCAGTATGACGCTTCTGCTAAATTGGTGACACAGTTCTTTTGAAACATCTCTTTGGATTACAGCATTTTCAGTTTACTTTACGCATGAATCATAAATTGTGAGACAGGATTATGTGAATGTTGGTGGTTGATTGTCCGAGTATATGTGCTTGTTCTCAATGCGGGAGGCAAAGGGCCTGTTGCAGCTGGTAAAGAGTGTAGTTTCTGTAATTATTGTCACACTGACAGGCCTCTCCACAGTCTCTCATTAAGGTTTAAGGGAGTGGAGAGGAGGAGGGGGGGTGAGATTTTGTCTGCAAAAGCACTGTATCCCCACTGTGCTTGGATAGTCGAGAGAAGGAGGAAAGCCATGGCTCGCAAGGGGAATGGGAGTTAAGGCCATCTATTTATAATGTGCCATTTCCTTTACAGCCAGAAGTCACCCTAGTTCAAAAGCAGACTGACTACAGATGAAAATCACCATAGAAGCTGTGCAGAGATGGCCAGCACTCCCTTGCTGTGTACCCCATAGCCCAGCCCCCTGCAGTCTTTGCAGGCCTACTCTGAGCTGCACTAGAGCACTGCTATTCAGACAGGGGCCCCATGCTTCACTCCCCAGTCCTTACCATCCGGCTGAACTGCAGATGTTGACTTTGCAGTGACGTGGTGTTAGCCTCTTTACTTCATGCTGGCTATCTCTCATTCATAGGCTCCTATCTGCAGTGGGAGAAGCCAACATTTTGCTTCCAAAATTGATTTAGTTATGATGTTAATTCATAGGGACAAGGATTGATGCACTATGCCCGAACAACTTTTGTTTATAAGGGCTTTATGTCATCCTGCTAGCCTTGCTGCAGGTAACAGCTAGTCTCCAGTAGCCCTTTCCTGGCATACAGACCCAGCAAAAATGCCATGTGTGCAATATTCTAAGTAATCAGGAAATGGCAATACCTGAAAATCTTTTGGTTGAATAGCAACTTTAGTCCAGCCTATAAATTGACTTTTCAGCTTTTCATTAATTCTAGAAATGGGTTAGCTCTCTCCACAAACTTATCTCACTTCTTTGAATGCGGTTCAGCCATATTGCATTAAAGAAGTTTCACTTCTTAATTTGTTTATCAAAATTAGTTTTTCTCCTTGATTAGTTTTAAATTGAACTACTACTGAATACAAGCATATATGTTATATAGGACCTGTAATTACAAACACATCTTATGTTCCACATTTGCCACAATCAGTGCCAACGTAAAAAACTAATGATTATAGTGATTTCTCAAGCTTGTTTTAACTTCCTCTTTGCAATTTTAGGGAACTTGTCTTCAGGGGTATTTATTTTTCAATATTGTTTTTGTGGTGTCATATAGAGGCAGTTAAGGATTTCAATTAAAGTTGTGATGAGAGATTAACTAAAATGATACATAATTTTACTTTTCAATCTATACGAAGAGGTCAGGCTTGTATTAATAATACATTTAATTTGAGGGCGCCTTTCAAGACACTCAAGGTCACCTATTATGTCTTTGACACTTGAAATTCACTTAAATATCGCCACAATATTACTATTACTACCTTATTAGATATCTCCTTGTATTTTAGGTTTTGAGGCTATTCCTAACTAAAACTGATTAATTGGACCCTGGATGGCTTGGATCAGCCATTGTTGCCACTTATCTTGGTAGCTCCAGCTCTAAATATGAAAATAAAACAGCCAGTCAGTGCTTTAGAAAATGGATGGCTAGACCACACGCATCAACAGAAAAAAAAATAAAAAATAGATATGGGATTTAGGTCAAATAAGATAAAACCAATATCAAGTATAAAATCTAATAATATGTTTTATAAATGTGTGCCATTTCTAATCGTGGCCCTTCTGATGTGATGCACAGTGTATCGCATGATGAGGTCATTGCCTATATCTGGATAGTTATGTGGTTAGGCTCAGGCTACAAGGCGTACAGATTAATTAGTAAATGTGTTGGTGGGCGGTGGGCTCGTAGTTATTTTTGCTCCAATGTACGGCTTGATGCTGTGAGAATTGAGATGGATGGATCCCCATTCATGGCAATGTGAGTAAGTTCTCCAGGCAATATTGAAGGGGCAGGCCTAGCCTATGAGATTGATCCTGATGTTCTTCTATTTTAAGAGGCTTTCTAACTACAAACATGGATCACAGGGGGTGGCTAACAAGGTATCTCACATGTTATAGGCATATATATATATATATATATAGAAATTGGCAGTTTTTGGTTAACTTAAATATGAATGTGAATGGTAAATCCTGAATAGTTCTTAGCTGCAGTCACATAATTAGCTATGCTTCAATTTAATTAATCTATCTTAAGGTTGGGTAATTTTGCCTTTGTTCCCAAGTACCTTATAGAGACAATTACATAGCCTGTCAAACTTAAATGTCTCCTCCGCGTTGGAACCAATTCAGAATATTGCTAATGTGAAGAAAGAGGAAAGGTATCTGACTTTTCTACTGTATGCAATCTTTTCTATGTCAGATTGCATCACTTTCAACTCCCCTGTTCACTTCCTGTCTCACAGCTGGCTGGCCAAGTCTCCCATGACCCTTTGCTGCTTTGCTGCAGTTTTGTTTGGAGAGGGTTTAGGACAGCTGGGACAACAACATTCAGTCTCCTGGGCTGCTGTTGTGAGTCAAGCTTAATGCAGTCTGGTAATAATTACACTGGTCTCCTCCTGCCCTGCACTGTCCATTTGTGGCCAGCACTTTTCCCCCTACGATCAACCTGCCCTGTGGCCGGTGTTTGTGTGTAAGGTAAAGGAAGGGCAGCAGTGCTGGAGGGCTATACCGAGCGACAGAGCACACAGAGCACATTCCACAGGGCACCAGAGCCCTGTGATTTTAGCAGGCTGTCACAGGGATTAGGTTACTCTGTCTGCCCCTGTGAGCTCATGCTAGTGCTTTCTCTGTGCTTCCACACTCCCAGCCAAACTAAGTGGCACAGACTGCAATCTGTTTATACCTCTAAAAGGGGAGAGAATCTACTCTATTATTCGTTCTGTCTACTTTGATTTTGTGGCCAGTGTATGGCCTACGTTTGGTGTCCTTAAGCCCTGGTTAGGTTTGGCCTATATTCAATACTAGATCAGCCTCCTACCCTATTTCACCACACTCTCTCTAATGATATCGTTAACTTTCCCCTGCATTGTCTCAGAGCCACTGGGCTTTCCCACAGTATCTGCTCTAATGCAGAAACTGAAACAAGGCAACGCGGCAGCAGCTGTATCTCACTCCGTTTTTAGGATGTGGTTAACTGTTATCATTCACGATCCACTCACTAAGTTGTAGCATCTAGTTCATCTTACAGTGCTGCGGTGCTCTGTAGGGAAGCTGCACTCTCTGCTTTTGTCTGCAATGCACTATAGTTGTGGTGTAGGTTTGCAGTACGCTGTGAATTGCTTTTTTTTTTTTAAACAAAGCAACCAGTGATAACGTTATGAATTCTTTAGTTTCAAACTGATTGTTCTGCACAGGAACGCAGCATAGCTTTACTCAGTGACAGGGTATGTTTGTGATAGTCGGTGCATACAGTATTCCAATCAATCAAATAGTGATGGTGGTACCTACTGACCTGACGCTGCCTCATGACAACTGCCCCTGCAAGAGATGAGTTTGGCCTGGGCGGACTTGACACGATATCTGCCTAGGCCATAATTTACCCATACATTTTTAAAGTAATTATGCCTTTTCAATGAAATCCGATTAGTTTTTTGTTTGAGGTTGATAATGTTGTGGAGTTAAGATGCATGGTATGTGGTCTGTCGATCCCTGACCAGTGATTCCTGTGGAAGTAAGCTGTTGGTGGGGGGAGGGGCTTAGTGGAGAGTATATGTCGGGAGTATATATACACATTATTCTTCTAAATATAATTAGTATAGGCTATAGTGTCCACCAGTTGTTACCATGATCAAATAATAAAGCCAAAATGTTGGCTTACGTTAAGCCAAATTATACACTTTTTTCCGCTGCTAATAAAATTGATAACATCACACAAAAACTAACTTGGAGCCCTTCTTCCTATATTTACTGGTGGTGCAGCGCGTTATCAGCGGACACACTGCCCTGACAGGTGTCTATTGGGAACAAGAGACTCTTTTGTTATGTTTCCTTGAACCCAAGTTTATGACTGATCAAGCAGATATCACAGACGATCACTTTTAAGCTCGCTGTATTTTAAAGGTCCCGTTTCTCATATGTGGTTGCTGGCTGCCAGTGCCACTAAAGCCTTTTCTTTTTCCCCTGCCTATAGTTGATACTGATGACAATCTGCCAGACTCACTGCAGTCTGTTCCTTGCTTTCATTGAGGGAGAGGATGAGAGGATTAGGGTGGATGTTTCTGCACATGGTGCCAGGCGGCATGGTAATTGGAGATCTCTCGGCTGAATGTGACACCCTAGGAGCGATTTGACCTGTCCGACCTCGCGGTTTGAATGTGTTGGTGTGGCCTTATCACCCTCTTTGAGTCTGCAGCAGCACGATTAGCTGGAAGCATCTGCCGCCTAACTTTTTGATAGCCTTCCACATCTGCACACCCTCATAAATCCCTGTGGTGTAAATGTGCACTCAGTGCTGCTCGGCCACTTTTGCTTTAAAAGGCTGTTTGCGTATTGGGTGAGAGGGGTGGTGGGCTTTGCAATCTGTTGTCTGGAAAGGAGGGATGTCTCCTAAATGTATAAAGCCGCAAACATGACAACTCGGCAGAGGGTGGATTAAAAATAGGCTCCAGGGTTGGAGTCCATGACGCATAATGGGGAAAGGTGAAATCAGGCTTTATGGATGATTTAGAGAGCAGAAGTCAGAAGAATATGCACTGGGACTTTCTACTCTGCAGCCGGTTATTGTCAGCCCAGGGAGTAGAAATGCTTGCTGCCTTTGTCTTGTTGTTAGAGAGGGCCAGGGAGGGCGCTTTAGTAAATCAGCTCTTTGTTTTTGCGCGGCACTCCCCATGATGCCTCCACAGTGTTCATTAATTCAATTAGAGACGGCCGCCGGCAATGGAGGGACGTGGCAGGGAAGGACATGCAATCCGAACACCGCTGTCAGTGTCTCGCCTCCACCCAAATACTCTGAAACACAAACATACACAGTCACTCATGACTTTTACACATCTAGGATCCTCAGGTTAAACCACTTCTCCTTCCATGCTCTCTCTACAATGGGAAGTGTAACATCTATGGAAGGTTTGCTAGGGTAGGCTACCTCAACAGTGATCAAGTGACTGTCATCCCTATAGAACAGAGGACAATGAGAGACTCATCCTTGAAAGCAGCTATATGCAACTTTTGTATTAACGGATTATCAATACCTTTCTGTTGTTTGCACATTGTTATTTGACCGTTCAGATCAGTTCTCTTGAAGTGTCAATATTTAACACTCATTTTGTCTGCCACCGGTTACGATCTCCGGTGAAACTGACAAAGTGCTTTATGGCACAAGGAATTGCATCCCTAAATCAGGAAGAGAATATCATACTTGGAGTGTAGTGACCACGGCAATTCTGCATGTCTTCTTAGCGACGGTTAGGTCCATTTTTTTGTAAAAATTACAATTAACAAACGGTAGGGGTTCCCAAAACCAGAAACTATAATTATGTTGTTGGTAAACTGTGTGTGGACACATACATAGTTAGTTTCAGTTTCACCAGCCTGTTTTCTAATTGCCTCTTTTTTGAAATTTTTTTTATGACCCTGCTGTAACGTAGCCCAGATCCCTTTGCAATGTGTGTTAGTCAAAGATCACATTTGAGGCTTATTTCACACCAGCTGAAGACAGGGTGGGATGCTAGGCTCTCTGCTTTGCTTCAGATAAAACCTTGAGTTCATTTACTAAGCACTCACTGGGAGGTCAGTGTGGGTCCATAAAGGCACTAACTCTATCCACCTCTCTGACAGTAGAGCACCAAAGAAGCCCCTCCATTGACTCCTCCATTCAATACGAGACAGTAGCTAATAAAAAAGGAACTGCTCCCCGTTTCCATTTCTGAATTGTTTTCACCTTTTTTTAAACATTGATGTAATCAGTATGTAAATGTATAAGGGGGAATCCTGAGTAAACAAATAACATACAAATAACATACAACTCGGATACTTATGAAATGTATTATTTGGAGGAAGTTATGCAATGTGCAATGGCCATATCAGCACCCTTTAGTCAACAATGGGGTAACAGTACTCAATATCTGAGGATGCCAGAGACACTATCCTGTTTTAAAGCAGGCCTAAAAACTTTTCTATTGTAGAAAGCCTTCTGCCAACTGTATTTTAATGTTTGTTATTTTATATATTTATCTAGTTTTTAATTCTTCTCTGCTTTTCTGCATCAATATTCTATATATACTATGTTACCTAAATGTGGTAGCGCTTTGAGATGCGCTTTACAAATAAAATGAATGAATTAATTATATTCAACCAATAACTACTACTTTCTCTAGTTCTCCGTCTCATCAGACCTGCTATTGCCTATCCTTATGAAGGATTTTCTTTGCTTCTACAACCTGTGTTGAAAGATATTATTCAGTTTCAAATAGTCCTACATTTCATCAAACATTTTTATTAAACCAGTGTTCAAATGTTGTGTTAGCCCAGGGTTATTTTTTTATCCAGCATTCGATGTTGGTCAAATATCCAGGGTGTGAAATTTGTAAAAAATGCCGAAACGAGGCTAATGTTTATGTTTTCACTGCACCCAATGTTGTGCTGATAAGCCTGCTCGATCACAAGACCATTGTGTGAATGTGTTCATTGTTGAGGATGTACAGCAGCTTCTGCTGGGATCATGCCGGTGGGGATGGCCTAGTTTGAGACGGCCCTGTGGCACCAAGTAGTCGTCTTATGATCAATCTCACAGCTTTTCTAGGCATAGAAAACAAATGGGTTGTTTGCAGTCCATATAACCAACAACATTCAGGCTCATACTCGTTAAGGAAGCTTTCAGACCCCTTCACTTCCTCCACATTTTGTTACGTTACAGCCGTATTCTAAAAATTATTTTAAATCAGTCCACTCACAATAGCCTGTAATGACAAAGAACAGGTTTGTAGAAATTTGTGCAAATTTATAAAAAAATGAAACCGATCACATTTACATAAAGTTTTCAGACCCCCCTTTACTCAGTACTTCGAAGCACCTTTTGCAGCTATTACAGCCTCAAGTCTTCGTATGTATGACGTTGTAACCTTGGCACGCCTGTATTTGGGGAATTTCTTCCATTGTTCTCTGCCGATCCTTTCATGTTCTGTCAGGTTGGATGGGGAGCGTTGATGCACAGCTATTTTCAGATCTCCCTCTCTTTCTCTCTCTCTCTGGAGATGTTTGATCAGGTTCAATTCCAGGCTCTAGCTGGGCCACTCAAGGACAGTCACAGACTTGTCCCGAAGCCATTCTTGCATTGTCTTGGCTGTGTGCTTAGGGTTGTTGTCCTATTGGACGGTGAACCTTCGTCCGTCTGCAGTCCAGAGTGTCTGGAGCATGTTTTCATCAAGGATCTCTCTGGACTTTGATCAGTTTCATCTTTCTGAAATTCTTTAATTTAAGAATGACCGAGGCCACTGTGTTCATCGGGACCTTCAGTGCTGCAGAAATGCTGCACCCTTCCTCAGGTCTGTGTCTCCACACCAGCCTGTCTCTGGAGGTCAGGATAATCTTTTTCTTTGCCACCTTCGTAATCCTACTTGTTTGTGCAGTAACTGTAGACAGTCAGGCAACTAAAAGGAAGCCAAACGCATCCCTGAATTGCTGAGTAAAAAGTCTCGCATATTCTTTTTAAACTTTCAGTTGGCACTCAACGGTGTTGAATTTTTGAAAACAATTGAGTTATTAACCTGCCATGTCTAGTGCAATTGTCCTCTGTTATCTCCTCAAGTGTAGTTTATAAGACAATTGATAGGAAGAGGGTTGTCTAGACAACTCTTTACTGTTTCCTTTTCCTGAGTTAAGGCTGTATTATATCATTTGTTTTATGAAGATAACGTTGGCATTGACAAACGTTATCCATGGTATGGGAGTTTCCATGTAAATGCTGAGAATCTGTCAACTCCAAAGATTGAAAAAGCCTAGCTTGTTATTTGTACGTTGAAATATCCATATTAATTAAGGACATTGACACTTAAGTTTGCGTGGAGAATCCGTACAGCTCATTGAGTCATCGTCAGCCTCTACGTCATGAGGCTTGCTAGATGTAAGAGTTAGGTCATGTATCTAGGCTCTAGCCATCGACTTGCCTCATACATGTTTTTCTGTTTCTTAGGTCACCAGGCATGAACTGCACCTTTTAAAGTTGTCAGCTTTGATGCAGCACAGGTAGGGGATAGCCTTTGTGTGTGTGTGTGTGTGTGTGTGTGTGTGTGTGTGTGTCAGCATCCTAAATTCTCTTGGTAGTAATATAAATAGTCTCCGTTGGGATATTGGCAAGTCCAGGTATGTCAGTCAAGAGGCTCTTGATGTGGATAGTCAGTGACAGCCTGTCAGACTCTTTGTGTTGAGATGGACATAGGCCCATCTTTCAAAGCCAAATACTGTACTCTCCTCCACAAGCCCTTTATATTGCCCATGTAGCCAAAAACAGATGATTGACCTGCCATGGCTAATGCATTCTCCCCTTAAGTCACACTAGGACTTAAGGTCAATATTGCCTCTAATGTTTAATTAAACCTCATCCCCACAAATTACAAGTTTGGGAGATATTTTAGGTCTAACAAAGACTTTTAAGTTGACATTTTCATTCATGCTGTTCTCCTGCATTAATGCTGATGTTAGGTTATGTTGATGAGTCATAGGGCTACATAGTAGAAAGAAAAAATCATCAACGTAAATGCTGAATTGCCTGAAAAGTAAACTTTTGTACACGTCATCTCACTTTCATAAACATATTCTCTTTTTCAAACGATATATACATATTTTTCATTATGTTTTCTCTCTCTTTCTCTCAGTGCACCCAGTCCAAGATGACGGAGGAGGTGATTGTCATTGCCAAGTTTGACTACATGGCCCAGCAGGACCAGGAGCTGGACATCAAGAAGAACGAGAGGCTTTGGCTTCTCGACGACTCCAAGTCATGGTGGAGAGTTCGCAACGCCACCAACAAAACGGGCTTTGTGCCCTCCAACTACGTGGAGAGGAAAAACAGTGCTAGGAAGGCCTCCATTGTCAAGAACCTCAAGGACACACTTGGTAAAGATTTGCTAGGTTATAAAACAATTGTATTGGACTGTGCTGAACCAAATTGCAGTTTACATTCTTGAAGATTTTTACACTTTCTTTTCATCTTTAATAGTTTAAGTCACTTTATGTTGTAACATTGTCAAACTTTCAAAGTGTGCATCTCTAGTTCAACAACGTATGTTGGCTGTCTTCTATCAGGTCTAGATAACTGCAACAGCGAAACCACAAAGAGCTTCCTCATTGTCTTGGCCATGTCATTGTCAGATGGCCTATTTAGTTTTTTTTATGAGATGCACACAGGAAGATGGTCCTAGTTCTTTGTGCAGTACTGATAGTTTAAAAGGCAGCCAGATACTTTCACACAGCTTTAGTGTGTTGGAGATCTGAAGAATGTCAGCTTTATACTAGCTGGTGTGAGACCACGCATTATTCTGCATCTTGATTTGATTCAGATTGTCTGGTAAGACGGCGTTTGCAGTGTGTTTTACTGTGTGATTTGAATTGCAATTTTGTTTACAGACCGTATCGATGCCGACAGTTATTTGTTTGAAAAATTAGGTGGCGAGATTTTAAACCAAATGTACTGTTGCACTGAAACATTTGGAGACCACTGTATCGGCCTGCATAGCAGATGTTGTGCATGAATGATCACAGCACCCGAGGACGTTGTTTCGTTGGGCTCTTGGCAACGTCCGAGTAGCTGAACTCACAGGTGTTGTTGGTGCTGCCAACACGGCAGTAATATTCCTGGGAACTGTGTTTTGCCAAGGGCACAGTATAGCTTGAAGCACTAGGCCAAACATGGTTATACTGGTTTATACACAATTGCCAATGTCGTGGGCTGATCTGACAGTTGTGATATTGTAGTTTGGATTATTTGCCATTGCACCTTGGTGAGTAGAAACAAGGTTAATGTTGGAAATATTTTGGTACTGTATTGCTTGTGATTTAGCGTATCTATTAGGGATGGGCATTTTAGGTCATATTACTATTGGAATATTCTATCAAAAATATTTTTCTGTCTCTTTTACACATTTCCTTTGATCTCCTAGAGGAGAATCAGTGCTATAAAGCGCATGATCGGGGATCCGGCGCACTATAGAACAATCTCGTCCCTTTAGTGTGCGCGCTGCCTGCAAGTTTAAACTACGTAGTTTAAAGCGGGAAAAACACAATGTGTCTAATGTATTGCAATTGTATTTTACATATTTTAATGGCATTGGGTATACACGTTTAATAAACAGTATGTAATGAAAGTTACTAAATGTTTTTCGTAGCTTGATAAGTATACATTACACTAAGCAAATAAAGCGTCCCTGTTTGTGTTTGTGTGTGTATGTGGTTGGCAGGTTATAAGTTGTCTTTGCTCTGACACCCTCAAACGATCAGTGTCAAAACAACAGGAAGAGGTGCTGTAAGGCATTGCTGAAGTGTTCTTTATTTACCCACTAGAACGAAATGAAGAAATCGCTTATTATTCACTGCACATTTCTCCTGGCTAGACCTAGACCCGAACGTCAAACAACTGGTGTGTGTGTGTGTGTGTGTGTTATCATGGACCCCACCTGTGGCTGAGGTTGTCCACCTTCTCAGCTGTCACTGCCTTCATCGATCACATGGTCTCAGGTGAGCAGCTGCTTGGGTTGCACAGAGAGTCACACACCAAGCAGGGGCCACCTGCCCTTTGGGGCCCCTTTCTCCACACACAGACTAACAGCAGGCATGAACAAGCTCACTATGTTGGTAAACTGAACACCCACATAATTGTGCCAGATTTCAAGTATTGTAATGGAGTCCAATATAGGTGTTTACCAGTAATACATGCAAGACGTGGCTTCCTGATATGTATTATGATGGAGTCCAATATAGGTGTTTACCAGTAATACATGCAAGACGTGGCTTCCTGATATGTTCAAGCGTTTTTGTCTGAAATGAAGGGCATGCTGAGGTTATTGGTTATCCGTGTGCATATTGAGTAAAGATGAAGCATATTGCACTGCAATATTTCTATATGAAGATAAATTGTGGTTTAAAAAACTTGTCCTGGTGGAACTGACACTCATATATGGTGCTTGTGTGCAGCCATTGAAGTTGGACGATTCACACTTCTATGGTTACAGTTAGGTTGTGAGGTGAGTTTCTTGGTAACTTAGATGATTTGATGCAGAATGGCTGCTGACTCACTGGTATGTCCACTTAGTTTCCATGAAACTTTTTTTTTTTTTTTTTTAAAGCCTCTCACTTCTCATTTAGCCGCGAGGGGTGACGAAATGGTGGCTCCTTATGTTCCTATGTAGCTCTCTCTCTCTCTCTCTCTCTCTCTCTCTCTCCCCCATGCTCATTTTCTCTCCATGCCTTTTTGTCGTTCTCCTTGAGGCTCTCTAATTTGCTCTCCAGTGTTGGACTAGAGGCCTCTTTCTCATGTCTCTGCGATTGGTTGAGTCACATCACATGGGCAGGGAGGGGGCTGTGCTGCTCACTGGGTGTTCGCATGGAATACCTATCCATCTGCTGTGGGACGAGAGCTGGGGCCGGGTAGGAGAGAGAGGGAGCGCTCAAAATGGACATGGCTAACCTCTTCAAACATTTCTTCCGTGAGTGTCCAACTTTGTTCATCTTGTGTTGTTCCTCTGTCGACTCTGGTGTTTTTAGTCTGTGTTTGTAAGCTTTAAAATGGTTTAGTATGAAACAGTTTAGATCTACTTTTCTCTCCTGAATTTGCAGGAAGGGCTGGTTTTTTTCTTCTTCCTTCTATTTTCCCCGTGGGATTTCACTTTGATTTCTGGTAAAGGGAGTGTTACTGAATATGTCACAAGTAAAGTTAGTGTGAAACAGATTGTTTAGCAGACAGTTGTGTTGGCAGTGGGAAAAGGGTGTCTTCCCAGCTTTTGGGGCTTGGTGTCTGTTTGAACGGCTGAATAGACTGGGTGGATATGTGTCTGTAAGCCTCCTGTTCTGAAGCCTGTAATTGGCCCAGCTCTTATTCACAGCCGCTCAAGTCTCAACCGTGGGCATACTGTGTAATCCTACAGCATTTTTCACTCTAGATGTACCACTATGCTTCTGAGTGGGCTGAAGCGTGGGGTAATACAGGATCATGCTTGTGGGGACAAGTCCCTTGTTCTTCTCGGGCAACAGAGACCCTGTCAAATAGCAATGGTCGGCTAGTTTTTTGTTCGGCCTCCACTCGCCGTAGAGGGGGTTGGGAGGTGCATTAGTCTGGGTTCTGGGAGGGTCCTTGGCCACAGTAATGAGTTACAGTAGAGGGGTCTGCACTGGGCTGTGTGTCTGTGTGGAACACTGTAGTCATTGTGTCAGGAGGAGCACAGGTCTGATGGACGGGCCGGGGGTTCCTATCTGTTGCCCCCCCGTTCACTTATCAGAGGAATGTCATTACGGCGTGTTTCCTCGGCCCACAGGACGCTTTGCAGCCACGCTCGCCACACTGTTCAAAGGGCCCAGTGCACTAGCGTGTTGTAATTGCAACTGGAGACGGTTGAGGAGCAACTCCTTCTCTCCCCCCGTGTGTGTGTGTGTGTGTGTGTGTGTGTGTGTGTGTGTGTGTGTGTGTGTGTGTGTGTGTGATATCTCTCCGGGCTTGACTAGGCTGGTCAAAGGGAGTGTACTGGGAGAGGATTATAGAGAGAACATTATGGGATGAGAACAAGCTCCTAAAACCTTTTGCAGGAGCTAACAGACGTGTTGGTTGTGTAAACGTCATAGCTGCTAGGCGCCACTCTCCTTGTCGTGTTTTCCCGTTCCCCTCCGCCCTCCCCAGTCAGCGGAAGCTCCAATTCCCATTCCTCTCAGCCCCGTGGTGGACTGGCGCTGAAAGGAAGTGAGGCGCTCAAAGGAAGTTGAATTATTGTCAGCGCCTCTTTGCCTGCCTGTGGCGGCCTTTCCGTCACGCACACGCTCTCTGTAGACCAGCCTCTCATTGTTGTCTCTGTTCCTACTGGGAACATGCACACCAGCCACGAGCCCATAGTGGGAAGTCCTCCAAGATTCGTTTTTCCTTCCACTGAAACTAACCACTTTATTTTATCGTTTTTTTGAGTTTTCCTGTGTCTTGCATCCTGGTGAACTACTCGCAGCCTTGCGTAAGAGGAAGTGATGTCACAGTTTCCTGAAGAGTAGCTAAGACTGCCTGCCTCATTAATAGGAGAGGGTAGTGGTCACTGTTGTTCCAGTGGTTCTTCATAAAGGGTTAGGTTCCATTGTACATCTAAACACGGTTCTGGTCACGGCTTGATTTAGCAGTGTTACCTTAGCTTCATGTAGTGATCATCTCATTAAAATGATTTAGCAGTGTTAGCTTAGCTTCACATAGTGATCATCTTATTAAAATGGCACCATGTGAGTGTCTTGCTTTGAACACAACATGGAATAGTTTTTCATGTTGATTCAGCATCTCGATTGAATGAATCAGCACTTTTATGTTGGTTTCTTCCGGAGGAGAGCTCTACAGCCTAATGTCAGAATGCAGGCCTGGGCAGTTTAACACAATCCTTCCCCTTCCCTCCTTGTCCTCTCTCGCCTCGCCTCGCCTCGCCTTCCACCACCAGAGAGCCTGCCGTTAGGGGCCTTTTGATGTCTCAGAGTTGAAAGGGCTTGCAGCGCTTCCTGTGCAGCCATCAGTCAGCCACGTTCGCACGTCCCTCACTCAGGCTTCACGGTCTCTACGCTACAGTGCTGTCGCTATTTCTTGTTTTGATTTCACTTTGTTCCTTTCTTTCATCGTCAGTGAGTGAGGCCGGTTCTGTTCGTGCCACAGTCTGTGTGCGTGCAACTTATGGAGGCTCGTGGGAAAGGGCTGCCATGTTGGATGCCATCTGGTGGCTTGTTTTCTGGACATATTGTTACCAGAGCGTGAGAGTTTGCTTAGTGTGTGTAGAGACTTGTGGCACTGCTCGAGCTCTATGTTAAAGAAGGCACAAACAGCATAGGCTGAAGCCATCATAAAATGTTGAGATAACAGAATTGGTGACAACAGTTTGAGGACATGGCTTTTAGTTTTTTTACGTTTTAAAATACTCTACTTTGGCTTATCAAATGTCCAGTTTGTTGTCAGTAGGACCATTCCGTGTACCACTTACAGAACAGTAAGTCATTTGGTGCGCTGACAATGGGATGTTCTGGTGGGCAGAGTGGGACAGCCTGTGTCAGACTGCATGACGCGGGGTGTTGTCGTCCACAGAGAGAGGAAGAGCCCTGGAATGGAGGGAAACGGCGGGGTCGAGAGGGCTTTTAGAGACAATGGGCAGCCAGGCAGTAGGGAGGGTACCATTCAAACCCCAGAGGCTAGTGCCTGTCCCCGGCGGTTTGCCCAGCACTTTCTTCTCCCGCTAGGCTGCCTCACTGCATCCGTGGAAAGTGACGTTTCTCAGAGGGCAAAAACAAACAAGCTTTCACCACGCTGCCTCGTGCTCTCTGATTTACTGCCGTCTGAAACAACATGGCTTCCTTCCTCCCTCAGCATCCTTCTCCAAGGAAACGCACAAGAAAGGCCTTTCGACGTCGAGTGAAAGAAAAAAAAAAAAACACAATGCACTCCTTTTCCCACTTGCTCATTTAGAGTTTTTTTTTTACCAACCCACAGCAAACAATGATGGCTCTGGGCTTTCAGTAGAGGGCAGATATACATTCACATAAGCCAGACAATTTGAATACATCTACTAGTACGAGTGCTGTTAAGGCCTACTGCAGCAGTACACAACGGGAACGAAGGGGAAGGAATTTGTTTTGTTTGCTGGAGCCAGACAAATGAGAAGCTTATCATTCATGTGTATTGCGTTCTTTATTTTGTTGTGTCTTGCTACTGTTATTTTTGCCAGTCATATAAAATTCCACACAATTTACAATAGTAGCCAGTTCATTGAAGTGGCAAACTTGTATCTACTTACAACAGCAGAGAACCCTTGTTCTACGCTAGCAACATTATTGGAGTCTCTGATCTACAACAAAAGGCTTGCTTATACTTTCACAAAAGCCCTAGTGTGGCTGTGGAACTGCCGTTGTGTTCCTGTAGGAGTTTCTCCTGAGGTCACTGGGGCTTTGGCTTGTCCGTGAGATGAACCTGGTCCTACGATGAAGTTGAACTTACCCCGGTTTACTCTCTCAGACAACCAGGCCGAGACACAACTCCCCATTAGGGCTGGGACAGGCAGCACTCCCCTGCTTTGGACAAGCCCAGGCAGGATTTGGGGCCACAGGAAGGCAACATAGTGACACACAGCAGCACGCACACCACTGCATGCAGATGCATGGCAACACAGATAGGCACTTCATCCCCCTCTTCTTATCTTCTCCCACTTTCTTTCTAAAGGACGCCGTTCTAATCTAATCTCTCCCTTTAATACAATGGCTTGGATACAGCAGCTAGTCAAATGCCGTGGTCCCGGGTTCCTTGCTTGTGTAATGCAAATCATTGGTTTGAATTACAGAAGGAAGCTCAAAAGTCAATTCCACCGGTGCTGCATGTGATAAGGGCTACCTTAGCAGGAACCCTTAGCCTGCCTGGGGGGGGGGGGGGAGTAGGGGTTTATTTATGTAAGCGTTGTCTTCACCTTTTGACTTTTTGGTGTAGTGCTAACTAGGTCATTTCCAACCGTGCAGCGGCACATATCCTGGGGCTTGCACCTGCACTAGGCCAGCCTGCGAGCTCTGTTTGTTGGGTTTGCTCTTTTGCTTGTGTGTGATGCCTTGCTGTGGTTCTTCCACACTCTGTTTTGTATATAGGCTCGTCACTAAGATCAGCCTTTACACACCCTGCCTTTCTTTGCTGTGACGTTGGAGACGATCACTGTGTTTTTACGTTGCCTCTAAACTTGCTGATGGTGGACAACCTAACCTAAGTGATACAGACCCCAGTGGTGGAACCCTGCTGAGCCTCCGGGTTCCTGCTCCTCTCTAGACTGACGAGGATTAGGGGCAGTATTAACAATGGTCCCCTTTGGACTGTGGTTATGTGACTAATGATAGGGTCCTCCTTGGATGCGGTCTGACTCGCTGAGCTCATGAAGACGCTACCATGAAATTTACCTCGACTCAACCACTCACTGCAATCTTTTGTCAGACGCCTTTTGGTCATATATGTGGTTTCTTGGTGTGACACATGGTGTGACTCCTTTTCCAAATTAAACATACAAACACCCACACACGATCACAACAGCACGGCCACATGAAATAAGACAATTGGAAAAAAAATGGACAATTGAATGCATGCACATCTACACCTGCACACTAGTGAGGGCTAGTACAGACACAGGGATTACACCAAACCTCTCTGTGTCACTTCATCAGGTTTACCTGACTGTGTAAGTAACAGCTGAACTCCTCCACTCAGTATGTAGAGGAAGGTCAGGTGAAGTGATATGTTGTATTTGTTGGGTCAAAGTCTGGTTTTATCTTTGTAATAATAACAATAATTATAATAATAGGCCTAATTGATTGCATAGAAATAGTGCTTTTCTAGACACCCAGAGCGCTTTACTCACAGCACTCAGTTTGGTCGTCTAATGTTTATAAGAAACTTTCTTCAAACTTTATATATCATCACGTAGGTTGCTGTCATAAGCTAAATCCTTTAGGCTGCCATCGTAGTTCTGCAATATTGCCAAGACAAGGCCTTGTATTTTTTTTCATAGGTCTTATTTGGTGGACAAGTTGCAAGACTGCCAGGTAAAATAATTTCTGACCAGAAGGTCCGTTTTCACCAAACCGCCAAAGCGATTAGGGGACCAGATCTCCTGGTAACCGCCCCCCCGTCTGGTCCAAGGTGCTCAGAGCAGTACCAACTGCCAACCACGTCCCCCAAGGACACCCCTCTATTTACTGACGCACAACTAACTCAGTGTTGTAGAACATAGGACGTATGAGTCGTACTTTTTCCCTGTCCACTATGACAAACGCTGTTAAATATAATTTTTCTGGATATCAATCATCTTAAATGCGCCTTCATCTCCTCGGGAGAGTAGAAAGAGACGCAGGGCTAAAGAGAGTGAGCGACATTACAGGAGCGGGTAAGACATGACTGCAACACAAGGTCTGGTCCAGCCAGCCTGTGGTGAAGAGGGGGGAGGTGATTAGTGCAATTCTATTAGCTGTGGTGAAATGAGATTGGGGCTTTTGCTCGCAGAGCAAGAGAAGAGCTGGTGGTTAAGTCTTGACAGCCAGGAGTGAGTGGGGCAGAGGAGCCAACCAACCAGCTATGTAGCTACAGGGGAATCACGTCAACCCCATCAATGTGGGGGCATATGTCAGGGGCAAATTTCAACGTCGTCCAGTTGCTGAGTAGCCTCTATAAGACCAACGTTGAGCTTTTGTTTCTTCAGAGTCTAATCCTGAAGAATGTGCTGGGGTTTTGAAGGGGCTGTAAGACCTGGGTACTCTAGCCTGCGGTGACTGTTTACTGCCCCACCCCCCTCCACTATGTTTCAACACAACCTTTAATACCTATTATCGCTGCCTAGGATTTGTGTCTGGGGATTTTTCAAAAGGCTGTCCCCAAACCCCCTCTGACCGGTTGTTGTTTAGTAAAAATGAATGCTTACTTCAAAAGACTGACATGCTGTACCGTCATATTAGTTTTAAGTGAATGTTTTGGTTTGCAACACCACTTTGATCCAACAAGCCTAACTAAACAAAGGTGTTGTTTATTTTCTCTGCAACTGAAATGTTATGATGCAGGAAGGTATTGGGAACGTTTTGGATTGGGTTTCTACCTCACACCTTGTCCTGGTCTGTCCTCCACAGGCATCGGGAAGGTGAAGCGGAAAGCGGGAATGAGGGACACGGCCAGCGCCGACACCGACATGTCCGCAGACAATGGCGAGCGCCTGTACGACCTCAACCTCCCCGCCATCGTGAAGTTCAGCTACACGGCAGAGCGCGAGGACGAGCTGTCGCTGGTGAAAGGCACGCGGGTGGTGGTGATGGAGAAGTGCAGCGACGGCTGGTGGCGGGGCAGCTACAGCGGCCGCTCGGGCTGGTTCCCCTCCAACTACGTGACGGAGGACGCTGACGGGACGGCGGGGGGAGGGGGCGTGGGCGGGCTGGGCGACCCGGCCTGCTCGCTGTCAGAGAAGCTGGCGGCGGTGGTGAGCAGCGCCGCCAACGGCAACCGCGTGCTGCACACAGTGCAGGCGCTGTACCCCTTTAGCTCCGGCAACGACGAGGAGCTGAACTTTGAGAAGGGCGAGGTGATGGAGGTGGTGGAGAAGCCGGAGAACGACCCGGAGTGGTGGAAGTGCCGCAAGGCGGACGGCCAGGTGGGCCTGGTGCCAAAGAACTACGTTACTGTGCTGCCCCAGCAGGACCCCAGCTCCTTTAACCCCTTAGCGGGCCCTGCCGGACCGCCCACGCCCGACTGTGACTACATCTCGCCCTCCACCGTGGGGCGCTTCGCCGGGAAGGAGTGGTATTACGGCAAAGTGACGCGTCACCAGGCGGAGGTAGCCCTCAACCAGAGAGGCTCGGAGGGGGACTTCCTCATTCGAGACAGCGAGTCATCGGTCAGTCAACCACTCTGCCTTTAGGCTGTAACCGCTGCACACTGATTTATTATGCAGCTATAAGATGGATGTCTCCGTTTCTTTATTTGTCCTTCTGTACTAAGCTTATGTGTACTCTTTCTTTCTTTGCCAACTTTCCTCACAGCCCAACGACTTCTCCATCTCTCTGAAGGCGCAGGGCAAGAACAAGCACTTCAAGGTGCAGTTGAAGGACACCCTGTACTGCATCGGACAGCGCAAGTTCAACTCCATGGAGGAGCTGGTGGAACACTACAAAAAGGCCCCCATTTTCACCAGCGAGCAGGGAGACAAACTGTACCTGATAAAGGCCTTGTCTGCCTCCTGATTTTACACACACACACACACACACACACATACATATTCACACGCCACACAAATACACTCTTAAACACAAACTTGCATAGAACACACAAACTAACATACAAACTCACACTCAAAGCCTGTAGACTTTTGACATTTATCAGGACTTAAATGTGTCGGGAATTGTGAGCATTCCAAAAGGATGGGAAGGAGTGACTGAGAAAGTCGGAGAAGAGAGGGAATGAGGAGGGAGATGGACTATGGACTACAGACCTTTTTGGTCGATTATTCTAAAGTATCCAGATGTGTTTAGGTCATAGGCAATGCCATGTATTTCCACATTGACATCTATTAGATCTACATTTAGCAATCTCTTTTGTTAATAATATATATTCTTTTTAACTGTTTCTTTAAAAAAAACACATGACAATTTTAACTCGTATTCGAAAACAAAGACATTTCAGAAGCTTGTAAGTTTAGAATTTAAAATACATTTCAACTCCCATTGTCCTATTGTCTGTCTTAACCATACAACATTCTACAACTGATAATGAAGTGGATAATTATCCTCAATTTTGCAAACTGCTCATAAATAAATATAAGTTAGTGACCAAAGTATATTTATTGGTAAGTTTCAAAGTCCCAAATAGTTTTTGGGGATATTGTTCTGTTAAGCGATGTGCTGATTTTTCAGTAGTGAAATACAGGAGACACACTGAAATACATTCATACATTTTTAGTTTAAAGAGGGATTTGAACGTAACTTCCATACAAAAGGTCCGGTTGTCTCATCTGTAGCTGTATTCATGCCTCTTGAATGTCACTTGGTTGAGGTAGTGAACTAAATGATGTGCTCTCTTCCCCCTGCCCCCCAAAAAATCTTGTTTGTGTGTAAGCGTGCATGTCTGTTACTGTGAGATGGTGCTAGTGAGTGGCTCAGATACCATCACTGTAGAGGAGGCTGAGATCAACTGTCTTCTGGGTGACAAAGCTCTTCAGGGCAGACATTACCAAGCCTTTTTGGAGTTTATTCCTGGAGACTTCCTCCTACCCCTGGTCTCCTGCAAGGGTGTGACTGACGGCTGATGCGTCCTTCTCGTTTCGCCTGGGGTCTCTTTCTGACGGAAATGTTGCTTAACACCACCCATCTCTTCAAGGCGCAGAAAGAGAGGGCCTGTCCAGGCAGCCCACAGAAATGATGCCACTGTCTGCTCTATGAGAGGGATCAGCTGTCAGCCATTGTGTTTCTTGTTTGAGTGTGCGTACAGGCATGGGGATTTCTACATGTGCAGATATGAAACCGTTGCCCTGACTGATTGGGTCTGATGTGTCTTTGGGTTTTAGCCAGTTTTATGACCGTGTTAAAATCAGTTCAGTGCAGTTGCTGACCTTGCGAAATCGAAGATATGCTTAAGAACGTACTGTATATTCAAATCTAAAAAGTCCCCTTGAGGTATGGTTCTGAGTCCTTTTTGGAGACACATTGATGTGGTAGTTTTCTGACACACCTTAGCCTGTATCTACAAATATGGAGGGAAAGGAGAGGGCATTTCTGTTTTGGAAAAGTAGACAGCAGTATTAAAGTGAGTGGCAAATAGCCCAAAGCTGCTTTAGACAGCAGATCAAGTGGGCTCAGGGGTTTGATAGCAATACTGTGATGATGAGTTCTGCAGCTGTGGTGAGTTGGACCGGAGTAGAACGAGGCATGGGAAATTAATCAGAGCAGTGGAAAATTGACCCAAAAAGCTTCAATATTGTGTAAAGACCTAGGGAGGAGAAATGGAGAATCTATCTTCTGACAGCATCTGAAAGATCAATCCCAATCTTAAGGGCGAGGGAGAAAGTGAACAATGCTGACTGATCACGCTGAAGAAAAACATGTTGTTTTGGAAGCCAGGTTTGAGTTAAAGGCAAGGTCTGGTCTTTCATGAGGAGATGGAGAGGACATGTAGCTAAGAAACTCAGGTTAAAAGATCAAAACTAAACATACTCTGCCCTCATGAAGTCAGCTCTTCGACTTGCATTTCTATCTGCAATGTTTTACAGTATATACGTTGAAGAACTGCACAATGTTTGCTTCAGTTATTGGGGTTTAACAGGACATTTGTAATATGTGCCTTCAATGCTCACTTTCAAAACCAAAGGTTTAGCATCCCTTCTGCCACCTTTCCACCAGTGCTTCCTCCTGGCTTATCTCTCCTGTTTGCTATTTGGTTAATGCTTTGCATGTACGTCAAGTAAGTCTGATTCGAGAGCAATGCGTTAGGGTGATGTCCTCAAACCCCAGATTATAAAAACATTCATATAAAGATACGGTTTTCCCATCAACACAGTTAATATTTTGGTAGTCAAGCCCTTTGGTTAAAAATGTGAGTTAAACATTTGATTTGTACTTGAGAACATATTAGATTATGATGTGTGTAGTATCAAGTGACCTTACGTTAGCTAATATAATTTGGTATAACTTCTTCCATGATATAACAGTGAATTCCCAAATGTGTATTTCAAGCCAGGTTTTGGTTCACGTTTTTGTTAACATTAAGCATCTTGTTGCAGTAGAACGTTCATTTATCCATGTCGGATCACACATTGTTCAACTAAAAGAATGCACATGGATCCCCAGTTTATACTTGTAGTGCCATGTCCATAATTGTGTATATGTAATTTGTCCACAACCGTGTAAGACATTCACTCTGTGCTTTAGCCACTTAAATATGTATTTATTTTCTAATGAATCACACTTCCATGTTTCAGTTGTCATTTGATTACAGTACACCCCCGCATAAATATTTTTTAACCGACTGCTCTGGGGTCTCCGTTTTTCATTGCACACCAGTGAAGGCTGCCTAAGCAGAGTCTGTACAGAAATGGTTTCACATTTGCTTAAAAGGATATAGGATCAGTTGTAGCAAATATTATCAGGAGATTCTATTCAGAGTTCTATCTGTGGTTCAGATGGAGAAAGTATAGTTTGCACTGCCAAGTTTGGATTGCGTTAACTATGAAGTTGTTTTGTAGCTAAAACAGTTGGTTTTCCTTTATGTATAATGATTTCCTGACAATATTCTTAACAAATAATCTATTATAACTGCTGTTGTGCTGCTTACATGTTGGCTACAGTGTTTTCCTTGTCTTATTAGGCTTCTTCAAAGTGGTAGGAAGAATGTTGTCTGTGCCTATGTGTGAATAAAAGAGAGAGAGAGAGATGAGGAGGAGGAGGAGGATGAAGGCAGTAGATTAAGGCTTTGCTAACGTATGTTAATGTATGCTTGTAATAGTGTTATATGGAGGGTAAATGATCTTTACATAATTTATTAGACTGTTCAGATCAACTAATAAACCACATAACATGTCTCCTTACCAGTGTCAAATACAGATAAATAAATACTTCCATTAAAGTATTTAGTGACTTGATAATTTACTTCATCAAAACATCTAACTTAGTAAATGTTGCATGTGGGTTCAATTAGCTGTATCAGACAGCAAAATGCAAAATAAGTACAAACGCAAGTGTGTTTTTACTACTATTGATTTCCACCAAGGGGATGTAAAGTATTTTCATTATCTAATGCTATTATCCAACTGCACCACCTGGTGGCTAAGCATGTTTGTGCACGTTCCTTTCCAAAGGTTTTTCAGAATTTAAATTCACTCATGTTCTTGGCAATTGTTGTTGCAACGTTATCAAATAGTAATTCTCACTTTAATTTTACATTTCAAGTAAAACATTTGAATTCAGATAACCTAACCACTTTGGTTTCGGTCTCTCCAAAGCGAAACTGCAGTTACTCTTATGTTGCAAGACAAAATAGGCTTTTGTTGTCTTTACAGCAAGTTTCAGCAAGTCCAGCCAAGTGTCACCATAGCCTCTCACACTGTGGGTGACCGTGGCTGTTTCTGGCATGGCCCACAACATAACACTGGGGCACTTGTCTTAAGCTTTAAGCTTCAGACTCTTTGTCAGCAGTGAACTGATTCTGTCACACTAGGAGGGCCTATTGGAAGAACTCTGTGTCTAAGGGCTCCTATTAAAAGGTATTTCTAAGCTAAGGATACACTGTAACCCTTTTAAAGAAAAGTTGAAGATTTGCGTGGTGTACCCATCCATTAAACCACCACCACCTAAAGAGAAAGTGTAAAGTTGAACGCAGACTTGAATCAGATCATGTTTAAAACGTGGTTGGTGATAAGAATTGAATAAGCTAAGTACATTTCATGTGGTCAAGGCCCAGGTTTAGCCTAATGCAGTCGTTGCAAGAGAGATATATTGTAGATCTACTGAAATTTAATTGCTAACTTTTTCAGAGGGAGGTACGAGGAAAAACTAGATCCCATTTAGAAGTAGAGGCGGTCAGATATGACTGCGGGTAGGTGGGTCATCAGCTGCATCCTGATCCACCAATGAGGCTCCATGGGGTTGTAGCGTGTGAATGGGCGATTGGACGTTATGGCGTCTGTGATGTCATCCAGGACCGGCAACACATCCTTTTGCCCGCTGTTGCAGTAGGAGCGCATCAAAGCCATGTGCTGCTCAAAGTGGGCCTTTCCATAGTCCTCCTGAACACAGGAGGGCGCCTCTGCCCACAGCTTGTCTGCAGTCCTGGCCACAATATCTCGGGTTAGGATGCCTGTGGCCACAATGAAGTTTCCTGGCTCAATAACGCTGACTTTGACCCCCCAGGCCTTCATCTCGTACCGTAGGCAATCGGAAAAGGCCTCCACGCCGTATTTAGACACACAGTAGGGTGATCGCAAAGCATTGCCCATCCTCCCGTACATACTGGCCAGGTTCACAACACGACCTACAAACCCAGATTGAACATACAAAAGATTCAGTTTGTGAATACTACTAAGACTAACAATACTATAATACAAACCATTGTCTGTTTCTTATAGCCATAGCAAACAAACATTTGAACATGAAACCTAGTCATACGCGGATTTTGGATTAGTCAAAAATTATGGACCTTTGAATTTAAGTTTCTGGTTCATAGTTCATCAGTCTTTAGACACATTCTTTAAAGATTTACCGAACAAGGGAGCGATTAACTTGGGAGTCAATTACTAACTGGTAACAAAACGGCTGAATTTCAAAGAAACCTGACTACCTTGTAGCCAAATAAATATATAACACGTAAAATACATCATTAAGAACACATTTTATATTATTACTTACATATTCTATATCATGTAGTGTGACTAAGTAATGAATATGCGGCTCACCTTTGGCTCTGCGTATGAGAGGCAGAAGGGCCTTGGTGACCCTGATAGTGCCCCAAAGGTTCACCTCTGACACCTGCTTGTAGGTGTTCATGGTGGTGAACTCCACCTCTCCAAAGGTTGACACGCCAGCATTGTTTACCACTGCCCACAGACCTGGTTACACCACAGGCACGCCAGTGTCATATAGCGTAAAGCTGCCTTTCCAGATTCATTATAATAGAGTCTCTGACGATGGGTTGTTAATCATTAAGGCACAATGTGTCAATAAGTTGTCCCTTTTACTTCAGTACAGCAGAAAGAAGCGATACTTTAACATTATTAATTTTATGGGGATATCTAATCCCCTTTCTCACATTATCATTAGATGAATAGTGAGTGTGTCGAGAATCCAACAGCACAAGTGGACCGCACACAGTACATTCGATATTACATACCTCTTTCAGAGTCCTCCAGGTTTTCCTTTACATATTCAACTGCTTGGCAGACCTGTTCCTCGCTGCAGACATCTAGCTGAACAACCTTCATACGACTGGAGTGTATATCCTCCAACTCCTTAGCCCCCTCACCACCTTTATCCTGCCGGAATAGAAGGAACACAGAAATCATGAATTACATTTCTTTGTAGAAATTAAACCCTTGATACTCCAGTGTGATCACTATTGGCTTTTGGACAATGGTCGATTTCTCCATCAACATTGTGTGTGGATTGTCAGTAAAGATAGGGCCTATACTAACCATTAAAATATATAAATAAATGTTTTACTGTGATTTTACTATCATCATCAAGGAATATCTGCTGCTTTAGATAAGTAATGTTTACATTTAGCGTACCTTTAAAAGGCATCCTGCAAAGACAGTGAACCCCAGTCTATGAAGATGGTTGGCCAATGCATGCCCAAAACCACTATCACAGCCTGTTATGAAAACAGCCTTTCCCTTCACCTAAAGAGAAACAAGAGTTAGGGTTCACCACCACGTTGATCACCTGTTACAAAAATATCATGGGGTGATGGATTAATATAGCTGAGATGGAATACACCAAGTTCAATTTACTTCAATCGATCCTCTCGGAATACGAGGCGTCGCGATATAAACTACAAAAAGTAAATACAGTACAACTATGCACTCGGTTACACTCGTTCGGGGAAAGCCTAAACATCCGATCACAGCATTCAAGAAAGCAGGTAATCCAAAACCCAAAACAACCGTCAGAAAAACTGAAAAAGAAACAAGGATAGCAACCCTGACTACTGGAAGCGGAGCCATCTTGCAGAATCTGTTTACCTCTTGCTTTACTGTTCTTGAGAAGCAAAAAGCTGAGCTCGAGCGCCACGCCCACTTTCAATTTCAGAATTGTTCTGTGTCCGTTAACTAGGAGCTAACCTTAAACTAATTAATATGCAACTATGTGTCTCAACTTTCGACATTTCAAATGATGGAAGGTAAAATGTTAGCTACACTCTCTGCATCACCACCCAAATCAAAACCACTTTGTCAAATCAACTTAATCATGAATCTCGTGGGTAGGTTAATCATCGCACACTGTTATCTTTAGTGAACTATATAAGACATTTCCATGACGAAAGAAGTCTAGGTTTAGATGAATGATAAAAGTAAAGTTGACCGCTGAGTGGCACTACAACGCTATTATGAAAAACCAACAAGCCAACAGTTCAAAGTAGACATACAATTTATAACACTGGGTTCAGGTTCAGTATAATTAGTTTGTGCATTGCAAGTGCCATGTTATGTTGTTTTGAAAAGGCGTTTTGCGGCCTCGTGTTTACAGTTTGTGAAACGATGGTCATGTGGTCATGTTTTTGAATAGAGAACTATTCTTATGTGGACAGGGCCTTAGGCTAGTTGAATATCTGGAGCATCAGCATTTGTGTTCAACTATAATCTCAAAAAGGGCCAGGAAAAAAATACATTCTTCTGAAACTCGTTAGTCTATTCTTGTTCTGAGAAGTGAAGGCTGTTCCATGCAAGAAATTGCCAATAAACTGGGGGTCTCATATATTGGAGTGTAGCCTACAGCACCCTTCACGGACCAGGTAAACGGTCACTTACCAAAACAAAATAGGCAGAGAAGTGGGAGGCCCCGGTGCACAAATGAGCAAGAGGACAAGTACATCAGAGTCTCCAGTGTGAGAAACGGAAGCCTCACAGGTCCTCACCTGGCAGCTTCATTAAACGATACCCGCAAAACACCAGTCTCAACATTAATCAACTTTAAAGAGGCGAGTCGTGGATGCTGGCCTTCTGGGCAGAGTAGCAAAGAAAAAGCCATATCTGAGACTGGACAATAAAAGAAAAATAATAATAATATGGACAGAAGAACACAGACATTGGACACACAAAAATAATAAATAAGCTGACAAGTCTGAGTTTGAGGTGTTTGGACCAGACATAACTTGAGACAGACAAAATAAAAAGATGCAGGAGTGTTTGAAGGTGGAAGAAATGTGATGGTCTAGGGCTGCTTTGGTGCTTTGAATATGGAAGGCTATCACCCTGTGGACAGCGCTTGATTGGAGCCAATTTCCTCCCACAACAGGACAATGACCCAAAGCACAGCCCCAAATATGCGATAACTGTTGATGGAAGAAATGCAGCACGGTGGCTCAGTGGGTATCTCTGTTGCCTCACAACAAGAAGGTCCTGGGTTCAATCCCCTCCTGGCCCAAGGGCCTTTCTGTGTGGAGTTTGCGTGTTCTCTCTGTGTTTGCGTGGGTTTCCTCCCACAGTCCAAAAATATGCAGGTTAATTGGTTACTCTAAATTGTCTTTAGGTGGGAATTTGAGTGTGAGTTGTCTGTCCCTATGTGTCGGCCCTGTGATAGACTGGCGACCTGTCCAGGGTGTACCCCGCCTCTCGCCCTGTGTTGGCTGGGATAGGCTCCAGCCCCCCTCCCCGTGACCCTGCATAGGATAAGCGGCATCCCTGATGGATGTTGATGGAAGAAGCAGTCAGCTGGTATTCTTTCATGGAGTGGCCAGCGCACTCACCAGATCACAACCCCATTGAGTTGTTGTGGGATCAGTTTGACGTAAGGAGTGCCCCTCAACACAATCCAACTTTTGGGAGGTGCTTCAGGAAGCATGGGGTGAAGTTTATTCCGATTATCTAAACAAGTTGACAGTTAGAATGCCAAAAGGCTATAATTACTGCAAATGGAGAATTATTTGAATAAAAGTGTAAGTTTATGAAAAACATGCAATTTCCTGGCTAACCCCATACTTAAGCAGTAGCTAAAGTAAGCAAGTTTGATCAATCTGTTTGTGATATATAAACAATTAACAGGAACTGAATGCCATTTTTGGTTGAAAACTTATCGCTCACTACGGTCTCATTACCATCAAAAGTCTGAAACAAAACCTCAATAACTAAATAAATTGCTGCCTGCATGCGAGTAAATAAAGAACATACCACAAATATTTCAAGATAAACGCAAGACAATTCAGTTCTTTGAATATTTATTTTTGCAGGTTTAAGGGGCTGTGGGTGCAAGTAACTTTGGGATGAAGCAAAACAGCAGTGAGCTAATAAGCTGACTGATGGGCTACTGCTTAGCCAACAGGACAGCAGCTGAAACAGGAAGAGCTGACTCTGGTAATAACGAGTGGAGTGTAACAGGCACTGCGGGTTTAGTTTTGAGGGATAAAGCTAACTGAAGACCTACTCTTCTAGTAAATCATAGTTGCCCCTTACAAATTGAATCAAAGGCAATGTAAACAGTACAAGCTAAGGCAGCAGTATTTAACATGAGTAAAGTCAAGAAATCAAGGAAATGTTGAAATTAAATTCAATCTATGTGCTACTTTTCGTTCAACCAGCTGAATGGTAAGAAATATGCATAAACAGTAAATCCTATTAAGTTGTGTCGATCATTCTTAAAAAACTAAACAAAGTAGAACGGCTGCTTCTAAAAGGTTCTTAGAGCTACGGAATTGTCATCCCCATATCCACAATAGTGGTATTGCAAATGCCACATTTTGTTATGGTAGAGGGACATCGTACCCAAGAGATTATTCATTTCATATGTCCAAACCTGGCCATTAAAAAAAAAAAAAAATGATTTGAGAAAGGAAAGGAAACAAAAATTGAATTACCATAAAAATGTTGACAAACTCGACAGTATAAGGGACGACTGACATACTGAGTTGAACAGTATTGCATAGATATTACATTTAATTATCCTTGTAACAGCACTAGCTTATCTTTGTAGTCAGTGCTGAAAAAAATGTAACTCGTTTTCAGCTTGTCTCAAAGACTGAGGGAATTATTTAATCAGAAAAAAATTAAGTGCACTCTTGTTGACATTTCTCTTTTATTTGAGAAAAGCATCAAGTTTTTTCTGGATATTGTCAAAAGAGTCCATTCCCATGTAGTCTGCTTCACCCTGCTCCCATTTCTTCTTGCGTTCCTCCGAGGAGATGGATGATTCTGATGAAGTTGCTGATGTCCCCTTAACAAAAAGACCACAATATCATAATGACAAATGGAAAAGGCAGATCATCTGGGTTATTCAAAAGCACAGCAGAAGTTAATGATCCAGAGACAATACCCTGACAACTGCATAGCATTAAGAAATGCATTAATAGCTAAGCAGTACACAAGAAGCTTTACACAAATGGTTTAAAAGTTGACCTATAGAGTATCGTGGACTCACTTCCACGCATCCCGAATGGAAAGGCAGGTCTCCATAATGCTCGTGGAGCATGGGAACCACAGAGCCAGCGTAAAGGGTCCACCATTCCAGGAGGAAGGTAGGATGTGTGGATGCCTCCTGAAGTTCTCCATGGATCTTCCGGCTTTTGGGGTCAAATGTGTAGCTCCATGGCTTGGTAGCACCCAGGAAGTGAACCACCTTGGCATTGCTACCATACCTAAAAGACATCAGGAAATAAAGTATGGGAAGGACCAAATGATACACTTACCCTTCTTACCCGAAGACTACTAACATTACTTAAAGGGTGGTATCAAGTGAATGCCGCAGAACGTTAAAATTATACCACAGACACACACGCACACGCACGCCATGGCGGGCACTCTTCGTTGTGAATACCAGAGCTCTACAGAGCAGAAAACTATCAGCAAGTCTTCCCCTCCATTCTCTGATCTAGTTGCCAGAGGATGCCCTTTTATAATTTTAAACCCCAGAGCCAACAGACTGCTAATGGGGGAGTTGTTGTGGCTACAGGAACACAATAGAGCCAGTGTAAGTTTGCAAGAAAGACACAACGAAACAGACAAGTATTCTGGCATAAAGATCTTAAAATAAACATCACTATTTTAGGTTTTAGTGTCAGCCATGAGATGACCTGGGTGGATATACTACCCAACTGGGAGGCCAAAGAGGGGCTTTGCGGAAGCTTAGGCTATAGCCACTGTTGCTAGCCTCCACCCCTGCTCCTCTCTGGTAACCTGATGTCATGGTATGATGCATGACACATGTGACTACAGATCCACTTTCTCCACCCTCTGCCTCACAGGCCACACCAAACATGAGTCTTAGTCAAGCATTGAGTCGCTGATTCTTTGATGTGTTTTTATGCGAAGACAGTTTGAGATCAAATTTGGCCATTGAATAGGCATACAGTACTTACTGTTTGAAAGCAGGGAGGTAAGTGTAGATCGCTATGCTGCTGAGGTTGTAGATGAAGGGGAGGTGCTTGGAAATGTCAGCTGTTGCCCAGTTGCTGAAAAAGGCGTTCAAAACCCCTTGGTCCCCTCCTGCAGAAAAATAAAAAACAGCGTACAATGGTAGGTTAGCTGATCGATGTGCGTTTAATAGTAATACATTTTCCCCCCCTGATTTCATTAACTAGCAAACGAGTGGAAGACGACAATTCATAAAGATGTAAACAAATTAAATAAATTACTTCATGAGAAGAGTCAGTACTTGGACGAAACCAAACTTGATGGACTTAATGCCATTAAAAGTATTTAAAACATTGACACATTCCTGAAACGAAAGCAATGTATGAGTTTTTTAATAGTTCTGATTTGGATGGACATTTAGGAGGTGCTGACTGAAGATGACAAGTAGTTGAACAACACACCTGTAAGAGCCTGAATAATTGGCGACACCTAGAGTATATTAATACATCACCCTAAGGTACTATAATCAGCACCTACCCACAGCAAACTGCAGCGACTGGTTTGATGCAATGCCAGGCAGACAATAAAATCATATAAAGTCTACACATTTGGTATTTCGTTACTATCGAGTCTTAAAACCCACGTTAAGCTATGCAAAGTACGTGCAGAGTGGCCGAGCCATGCAAGATAAGGACACAGCACGTGGCATTTGTAACACAGAAAAGATCATACATCATTCAGGTTCAGCCTGTCACACTGGCAACTTTGTAAAATACCATGTGACACACTAGCTTAACATTTGAATATTTATTTAATCTCCTCAGTTTGTTTGTCACTATATAGCCACATGGAAACAGCTAAGATCTGACAGTGCAAAAAAATCAGTTTGAAAGATCAGTGTGCAGAGGACACTATGTACAGAACATGCATACGCTTCGAGCAGACCTCAACTTGAAATTGGCTGCATGATGTGCACTTTAGGAAGCCTTCTCAGTATAAATAGCAGGCGTAGGTCTACAGCTCACTTTGCTCATTCTGTAGAGGGGTGTGGCAGTACATTACAATCCTACGCAGAAAAAAAAAAGACTACCTTATAGTGACAATGCATTAAAAACAGAGTAGGCAGAGCACATTTTCTTTTCCATTACCTTGAGGGGAGGGAGTGACTATCTAGGGGCTGGGTTTATGGTATAACTCAGCTATTTGCTATTGCAGGTGTGTAACAAGTGTATCTGCGAATAGTACATTTTGGCAAAACAGCAAAGTATCCCATTTTTTGTCAGTATACCAGTGATGTAAATCCAAGTCACATCGAAAGCATGATTGTTTAGTTGATATAAATATCAATAGCTTAACAATGTATAAATATCCTTGTTGAACAACTACAACACATGTTGAGGGTCAAGGCAAACATTTGTCTTTGAGTACACCTTCATTGTCCCACCAAGGAAAATCGTATTTGTCTAACCAATTAAAATCAGGTGAATGCACATCCATTCAAAAACAAACAAGCTACATAAAACATTACAATACATATCATAACCGCATAAGTTGATAGAACTATCAATCAAATCTACAATATTAAGCTCCGAACACTTTGTGCAATTTCGTTGAATCAGTAAACTACACTAATCAATGTATAAAGGTACCTTAAATGCAGTACGAAGGGGATGTTGATGAAGACAGAGCTTTCTTGTATACATATTATTTAATGAACAAGCCAAGCATGTTTAGGGATTTGGCAAAAGGAGGCAATGGAGCTAGCCTCATCTACATCATGTTACTCTCCTCTGTTAGGTGATGACGGGGTCAAGAGGTCATCTAATAGATGACATCGAAATCAGCTTCTCCTGACTGTATTCCTAAACAGAGCTGTAAAATCCCTAGACAGGGCAGCTGTAGTTTAAAATAGGTTTAGTACACACAGATGGCCATTTGGTTGAGCCAAGAACCTCCCTTGGGGCTCTCATGCGAGCTACTCTTCAGCATCTTCATTTTGAGGGGATGAGTGAGAAGAGGCAAGACTGCAAATAACCCAATGCCAATTTACCTTGGCAGCAGACACCACTAAGACAGCTGTTCTATAACAACTGCACATAGCTTTTTCCACATAAGATACAAACATAATGTTCAGGAAACATGGTAAACATACACATTCCAGTATTAACTAATGCAGATTTGTAGCTGTATTAAAATGGACGCACCTTATTCATTGTAGTAGAGCTCAAATTTACAAAAAAGGTCAAAGAAAATGCACAGCAGCGCAGTTAGCTAGCAAGCACAAGCTATAAATACAACAGCTTTTCCAATTAGCATACCACAGGGTCAGAGTGCCATTCAGCCACACTGACTCAACAAGATCTAGAAGTTACCAGCAAAAGAATCGCAAAGAGGTATGAGCGCTCTTAGCAATTAAGTGAATGAAAACAAGAGCATGTTGAAAGAAAGTGGACTGTCCAGCCCAAAGATGGTGACCATTAAAAGTTAAAGCAAATATCTAATTTAGGCAACCACAATTGGCCTTGGCTTTAGAAGCACCACAATCAAATAATGAGACTTTTAAAACCAAGAGAGGTCTATTGTTACCGTTATTCAGGTAGAGGCACCAATACACAAAACAGTGACTTGTTTTGTTAAAAGTACTTCTATGCTACAAAGGTTTAATATGAACACATCTTGAAAGTAAGTGTAAAAAATATAATTATGAGGATTGGCAAGAATGGCAATTGTATTTTTACTCTTAAAAACACACAAGGGGTAGCACACTAATAATAAAAAAACCCTCCTCCCCATTGCTATTAAAATATGAACAGGCCAATGAGAAGCCATTTTCAGTGTACACCCAACTCCAGAGCCCCCTGAGAATAACTCTGCAGGGCCAAGACTGTCGTTGACAGGAAACCCTTGTTTCCAGGCACCAGGCTTGATAAAGGCCTTACTTAAGAGAAATGTAAATACACGTGGTCTAACATCGTACTTTTCAAGCATTTTTGGTCAAAACCCCAGAAGCTCAAAATGGACTGACTGCATCCTCTAACAGAGAATACCACAGATATTTGGAATGCCACATATATTGCATCTTTATTTTTTGCAAGAATGCCCCATTTCAGAGCAGGCCAGGAAATCAGTCTTCAGTTAAGTCAAGCCAAAGTAATTTCCATGCAATACAAATCCCTTTAAAATTATATGATGCTGCCTTCCTTGTAACACAACAGAATGCACTGGAAAATGCACCAAAGGGGTAAACTAACTCACCGTCAAAGCTGCCATGGTCTGAACAGTACTGCAGGAGTTTCCCGTAGGTCTCCATGGAGGGACGGAACACAAACACACCAGAGTTGAAGCAGTCGGGCCAGCCAGGGTCTGGAGCGGCGGACAGTTCTTCTCTGTCAAACAGCTCATCAACGTTTGATAACGCCTACAAGACATGCACACAAACAATGAATAGTCATCTCCATTCTCACTCAAGGCATGTCTTAATGATGAAGGTAAACCAACATAGTGGAAGTTTTTATACAAGCGCGGAAGGAGGCCTGATCCCAGAGGAGGTTTTCTGGTTGAATTACCAGTGTGTCTGCGTCCATGAACACGCATTTGGAGTAGTGTGTGAGGGTCCAGCAGTGAAGCTTTGTAAAAGTGACTCCCAGGTCAGGCCTCTTCATCATGGCCAGATGGGCAGTGTCCCCACTGTCCAGCACATCCACCACCCGGACCTCATCAAAGATTCTCTTCAATACGAACCTGATGGGCAAGACAAGACGTTAACACTGGGAATATATATTGCTCTTTGGAAACAATAACTAGAAGACTATTTCTGAAAACATATGCTTTTTGATTTCAAATGGTGGAAATGTTTTCACACAACTCCTGTGCTCCATTTCTGCATGTTGCTATATAAAGAGACATGCAGCTTTACAACGGCACTAAAAAGATGTGATGTACACAAAGTGGGAGAGCGTAAAAGCGGTATTTAGCATGATGATGCTGCCTGCCACACACTAGGCAATAGCTGTGCATTGCAAAAACACCCCCAGAACAGCTTTCATTTAGAAGGGGAAATGGTTCTTACTGGCAGGGATCTGCCACATGTGGTCCAATGAGTGCCACCAACTTCTTGGTTGTTTTGTGGTTGCGTAGAGACTTGCCCAAAACCATGGCTCCCCTTGCATAGCTGTCATTTGTAGCCAATGTCACAAAGGCCTGATCTGTATGGGAGAAACCCAAATACAGGCTTGTTAGGTTGTCAGCACACCAAGACTCCTACTTTATTACTGAAAGTTTCCACATATACACAACTTAGCCTTTTGAAAATGTTTTATTTTGTTTTCCAAATTTCCATGAGAACATTATTCAAGCATTAAGTGTGTGTGGAACCAAGAGAGGAACATTACTGCAAAAGTCTTAAGGACTGAATAAAAGCCTATGACGTGCTTGTAAACTACCAGAGCCAATTCCCTTCATGGTAAGAATCATGAAATGATTATAAATAAATAATAATAATGACAATAAATAAATGTTACGTCAGACTAGAGATGGAAATTACTGAACTAAATAAAAATGGGCCAATATCAGTGTTCATTTACTACTCCAATTAGTTAAAACAAACACGAAAGGGCCTGGAGAACAGACCCCCCATCTCAAATCAGTGTGCTTTAAAAGTGTGGGCTACACCCCTCACACTATATTTCCTCTACCACACCCTACATTTCAGTTTGTTCCAGAAACAAATGCTGATAATGTAAGCAAGTAACACCTACTATGTGGCCATAAAAAGGCACCAAACAGAAGCTCATTATTTAATTGATAGCTCAGTGACTAAAGCCTCCACAAAAGAACTGTTATATAACCTGTGTGCTGCACACACCCCCTTCCTTTAGCTAAAACTTTCTGGATCTGACAATTGTGAAAAATCAAGTTATGCCATAGATGCACATTTTATGTTTGAAATCCATTTCAACAGTTGAAAGCAAAGAAAACGTTCCCTGTTACACATTATTAACGGGCATTGCCCAAAGTACAGTATAGAAAGCATGACATGCAGTACAGAACATGCAGTTCTAGGCATGCTGCCTAAAAAAATGGAGAGGGGGCTATGGGCTGCAAGGACAGAATGTCAGGGCCATTTAAATGAATTACAGGAAATAGCAGCAACACGTAACCTGACATCAGTCTATTAAGAACAAATACGGCTGCCAAATTGTCATATTGTACCATGTTCAAATTCCTCAACGGTCTTTAATCTAATGGATCAATAAAATACTGTTTACCTAATCCTTCTAACACATGGTCATATATGTCATAATAGTTCTTACAGTATTAATACAAACATAAAGAAACAGACAATTAAAACTAAAGCCAACGCTATTCAACGATCAAATTCGAGTAGTTACTATGTTACCTTCAACTGTCCATACCTTCGTCTAAATATCTTGATTTGCAACAATATTACATACCTGCCATAATTGAACAGTCCTCGAAGCTTCTTTGTAGCAACGACCCAGGAAAGTACACTTTACAAAGGACAAATAAAATATATGGAAGCGAATTTATACCACCATGCCAATCGCCAGACACCCTGTCACGTGACAATCGGTGCACACACCCACTCTTACTTCGCTAGCATGCGCCATTGCGCCATAATGATAGGATAGCTAACGCAGACTACTGAGACAGGAAGCCTTAATTAATCTCAAACACCAATTTGTTTTACTAGCTTATAGTCTATATGATTTTTTTTTGTCAGGAAGGTGAATTGAAAGGTACATTTTATTTTTTTATACCATATCGAAGGCTTTCTTATTGAGTTGGCACAGATTTGGGGAAGGTAAAGCGCTTGTCTATGACCGTATACAACATATTGTCTCCATCTAGTGGCAATGAGACTTATCTACAGGACGGATATCTACATTGCTGGTATATCGAGGCAAAATGTAGTCAATTCTCTTACACATTTAGAAAACGTCTTCATCAAATGTCTGCAAATTGACTGAATAACAGTCAACGCAATTGAAAAATATTTGTTTTTCATAAATCAAAGTTAAATTTTTAAAGTGTATACATTTATATTAAAGTAACACATTGGCTAACCACCATATGGCTACAAAAATCGAAACTTTTTTTTATTTGGTGTGATGTGCAATTTGTCTTGGTCTCCTTTTTTTTGTCCGCTTTTTTCCAAAGTTAGTCATGCTTGGCAGACAACAGGCGCTACCATGGAGTCGGTACTGTATGGCTGTCACGTACTGTGTAGACTGGCAGGCAGTCTTGGGACAACGCCGATGCTCAAGAGGGATTGCTCTATCTTAAAAGGACATATACACTGTATACCCTATAGAGTTTCCGTGGGCTTTTCTTTATGTGAGTTCTCATTTTGCAACACAAAATAAGTGGGAAAATCATAGCAATACTTTTCATATTTCCACTGCTGCTTTTACATGTTGTAAAAACAGGGAATACAATCACTTACTATGCTGGGATCTAGGGAATCTCTGGAGTGTCTGAATCCTAGAATGTTTCAGAATTACATTGATTCTAAGCTTTAAATGACCTTCGTTGCCATATCTTCTTTTCACCATATATATCTCTAATCTACATAATAAAGGTCTAGTGCAACAACTATTGTGTTGTGGTATGAATAGCAATTTAATTCGGCAAGTGGAGACGGATCATTGATTTTATTGTTTGCACTTATCGTGACATTCTGTCAGGCACAGTGAGAAAACAAGGCGGGTGGTGCTCTGTATCCATGGATACAGGGCAGAGATGGCTGAGAGGTTGGAGGTTGAACGCGTTGGGGGTTGGTAGAGAAGAGTTGGCAGGGGTCCGGGCCATCCCCCTCTTTAATAGAGGTTCTTCTGCACATAAGCGGTGATGTACTTCACGGCCAGCATGGTCTCCTCACATGTGGGCGCGATCTGAGACTCGGGCAGCAGGAATCCGTAGCGGCCGGTGTCACGCAGCTCAAAGGTGTAGGAGTATTTCACTCCCAGGTCATAGGCCCAGTCATCCGAGCCCCCTGCAGCAGGGTCTGCACACAGAAAGTGGAGCGTCATTTGGAATTCATTTTGGCTCTGAGGGGTCTTTGTTCTCAGTGTCAGGGTCAGTGTGGCTGACGTAGGACATTTATACACTATGGAGTGTATTAAATAGTATTATTAGAAATAGATCAATAAACACATGTTGCCCTTTTGTTTCAATATACACAGGACAGGATGTTATAATATCCGTTATGCCATACTCCAAGATGAGCACTTCAAAAGTCAATATATTTGGAATGGAATTGGGTTGAGAGCAGATATGTCATTGGGGTTTTCAAGTGGGCACCCTCCATCCCGAATGTTTAATTAATTTGAGCACACAACACCTCCAGAAGACTTATAATGTATAACGTCCATCTTATTCCACTTTTAATAACGAGAGATGCCCGTGGATTCCCCTTTTTGTTTCCTACTCACAGATGGTGGCAGCCCCAGGGCCACTGGTGTAGCGGGTACCGTACAGACTGCGCAGGGCCTCAGAAGCTCCCTCTGCAACTTTCATCTAAGACACACAGACATGCACACACACAGAGGAGTCTATATCAAGGAGACTGTACACATTAATACGTGTTATCAAATGAGGCATGTCCATCAAAGACAAAACAAGGTACACGTGAACATGTTGATCTTGCACCAGGCAATAACAGTGTAATTATCAAATAGAATACTGTAACCATCTGCAGGGAATTAAACGTGTCAATGTGTAGATTTTATCCTGACCGTTGGCATAATACATTGAACAGAGGAAAAGGTAGGGAGATGGGCCTTATACTTCCAAATAAATGAAAGATTAATTTGAAAAGACTCCTTAGGTTATTTTGTTGAATGACGTGTTGAAAGAAAATGGTGTGATACGATATACTGTATGTGGTGGAGAGGCTGCGATGTGTGATCACCAGCTGCGCCCGAACTGGAGCAAGGGTGTGAATGCTAACCACAGCCCCTTGGACACCCAGTGTGATGTCAGGAACAGACAAAAGGGTTGGGAAGCAAATGCCTGAAGCAGCTAAATATGGGTTTGAGACAAGGGTGATAGAGGGCATCAAGTGCTGCTGCAATGAACAGGGTGTGGAGGGACGTTAGCAGGGAGAGAGGTCGACAGGACTGATCTAAGCTCACAAGCATCTCAGCCACTGCCCCGATCATTGTGTCTTTAGATTGGCCAACTGAGAAACAAGTCAAGGAATAGCTTCCTAGTTAGGTTCACCCACTGAAGTGACCAATTGCAGTAGATTTGCTTGAGCTCGTCTACAGGGGTGTTGACTGACAGGAATTGGCGACTGAACGCGAAGACTTAACACTCACTGTCAACGATTTTTATATTTTTCACCCCATATGTCATTTTTGCAATACTCCTATGTCATTTTTGAAAAAAAATTTACAAAAAAGAATGCCAGTGACTGACCAGCTCACTGTGATGCTCAGCCAGCTGGAAAGTGTAGGAGTAGGGGAAGAGCAGCAGCTGGGAGTAGGAGTGGATGGTGAGATATGCCTTGATGGAGGACTTGTTCTTGCGGATGAAGTCTGCAACATTCTTGACCTCGATCTCAGACTCGGGGGAGTACCCACAGAAAGTGTCACTGCAGGGGTTGCTGGAGGCCCCAGTGGCTGACATCACATAAAGGAGAGAAGCAAAGGTTTGAGTGAAACTTGACTTGTCGGGTCAATCAACCTTAATGCTGTTTTTGGAAGTGAGCAAAGGAATAATACGTTTTATATGAAAAACTTTCGTTGAACAAAGTATTATATGCATATAACAAACAAAGTATTATATGCTTCATCCATGTGTTCTAAAGAAGCCCTATTATTCCATGAACTACTACTCACTGCACCAGCCAGCGTTGAAGTTCCTGTTGGGATCAGCACCAATGCAGCTGGATCCAGATGCCTTGGAGCGGGTCTTTCTCCACATCCTGTCCTGCAGATTCAAAAATATACATTTGAATACAGCATCATAGTATATTCACATGCCTACCAAATAGAAGCAGTAAAAATACAGTAAAGTACACTAGACAATTTAGGTGACTCTATGCTGTAAAGAAAATGCGTTTCCAACATACCCTATTGTGTGTAAAGTCATAACCGTCGATGTTGAAGACAGGCAGGACATAGACGTCCATCTCATCGAGTAGACTGGTCATCTGAGTGTCGCTGCCATAGGTGGACAGAGCCTGTAGAGGACCCAAGAGAGGTTTCATCAGTGTACCATAGAGACAATGGTGCAGACACTTCTATCTACAAAAAGCTTTGTTGTTTTGAAAGGTGCTATGTAAAAACAGTTTCTTTGTATTGTTATTAGCTGAAGGCTACACTCACCTCCTTGACAAACCACTGGCAGAAAGCAGTGGAGATCCACTCCCTGGCATGGATTCCACAGTCCAGGAAGATGGAAGGCTTGGTGGAGCTGGACTTCTTACCTAGCTATTGTTTTTATGGGGTTAAAGTGGGGGGGACGGGGGGGGATGATTATTGTCCAATATATGTAAACGATAAGGGGATATAGGATTGATTAAGCCACCATTCTGTTAGAAAGGATGAATAAAAGAGTTGTGTTACCTTGAGAAGGTTCATTGGGCGTCCCTCATAGGTGTTACCGATGACCTGACGGCTGATCAGGTCGGGGTTGGAGGAGGAGATTGAAGCAATCCAGGCCTGGATCTAATCAGAATAGAAAAGAGCAGATGAGACAGAGTGAATCAGCCAGTGACAGGAGAAGACGGTGAGGCCGGATGTCTTACTGTGTCCCAGTTGTTGTACTTGGTGTAGCTGTGGGCTCTGGGAGAGGCTTCCTTGTTGTCAGCTTGAGCATCAATGATGGCCTGTACATCCTCAATCAAAACACTGAGGGAAAACAGGGCACATTTTTTAGAGACTGCCCATGAAGTTGTTGTTCCCTTAATCTATATCAGTGGATTTCCGAGTGCCTTCAAGTAAAAAAAAAAGAGCTAAACTTATAAGAAGGATAGCTAGAGAGTAGGCGTAATATTGCAGATAAAACGTATTAGAGAGGGACTTACTGGTAGTCCATGTTGCTTTGCTGCAGGATGGTGGACACCATATCGGTGTGTGTGGCAGGCACATGGATGTCCACATCAATGTCAATGGTCACCAGCTCTGAACTCTCAGGACTCCAAAAGTCCACCTACAGATGGCGCCACACACAAACACTTGAACAAACTGAATGGAACGGGCAGGCTTCTAAAAAACGTACAACCATGTTACCTCTTCACATTGCCCCAGACTGATATGGAAACACCCACAGTATGGACATACTTCTATTTTGCTTGTAGGGCTTTTCTGGGTATTATGTGTAATAGGCATTTACATGATAAACAAAAGTTGATTTCAAATTGCTAAATCATACATCTAATTGAGCAAAACAAGAGAAGTTAGATAGAATCAAAACTGTTTAATTACACGTCCAGTATATATCAGTATATAAGTATAGCGTTTCACAAATTCGCCACATACGCGATGGCACGAGGGAACCATCACATCTTTCTATAGGCCACAATCTAATATGGATGCCCCTACCAATGATCATAAAAGAACCTGAGAAAGTAGGTCCAATTTAAGTTCCATCACCTTGAGCAAACCAATTGAACCCCTGTAGGGTGTGAAAATAGCACACTAAAGGTGAGAGGTGAGAAGGAAGGCCCCTACCTCCATGCTGTCAGCCAGGTCCTTAATGAGGGTCACATGATCATCCAGCACAGGCCTCAAACGGAAGACTTTCTCTCTGGTGGAATGAGATGAACTGTGAATACTATCAATTTGAAATTATAATGAACACATCTTGCCTATGAAATACTCTTTTCTCCTCAGGGTGTAATTCATGCCATAAATCTGAAAATAGCAATAACACACTTCCAAATTACTTAAGGTATTCCCATATGGAGAAAGTGTCCCTCCCGTCATGCTGGTAGTATTAAGCATTATTAGCAATTTGAAGCTTGATCAATTCAAGTGGAATTACAACGCTGAGCAATAGCTGAAAGTGAGCAAATCAAAGATAGATAATAAGCTCGTTCTGAGCCTGCGAAAACAACAGAAAAAACAGCAGACTCTGTGTTATTGGAGGTGAGTCATTTACCCGTCAAAGCGAGTGATGTCAGCCAAGGCAGCTGCAACAAATCCCAAAAGCAGAAGAACCTTCATGTTGCCTGTGTGTGATGGAGATCACCTCTGGTCAGCACTTATAGGCCCTTTGCTCGCTGTCTCCACCAATCCCAGTCAAGAAGCATTGACCCTATTCATAGCATGTTGCTTCTCTGGACGGCCTGTGCAGACATCTGTACACCTGTTTTTTTTTTTTGTTAGTCATTACGTGTGGTTTAATGGGTGTTTTCTGTCTAAATAAGGATGTTTCAATAATTAACTTATGAGAAATGCTGTTGGGTTTTGATAAAGCTTTGGGCCAAGGCCGCAGTAATACACTGACCTTTTTGCCTTTATCTGTACAACCACTGTGACTATAACACACCTCTTCAAATATGTGCTACTTGAATGTTTAAGTTGTATTAGTGATACATTATTAGGAACAAATAGATAACTTCAGAATCTTTTTTTTCTATTTACATTTTATTAATATGTTCTTGTATATACTTTTACAGATATTACACTTACAGAATAAAAAAAACATGTCACTACACAAAAAACAACAGGTCCTGAAAAAATAAACAACAACATGTCCCTACACAACAAACAAACAACATGTCCCTACACAACAAAGAACAAACTTCTGCAAAGGCAACCGAGACAGATACTGTAATCAACATTCATCACCCAACATGGAGGGTGTGTATTACATGGTTTTTCCCATATATTTTTACAACATTTCCTAGACAACTACAACATGTTTGGCAACACTTTTACACAAATATACACTGCCACATTGTGAATGACATAACAATACTCCACAGAGAATTCAAAACATCTGGATAATTTTTGCGTTGGTTGAGGACAAGATGTATGGGCTCCACCACCCTACCTGATATTTCTTTCAGTTCAGCGTTATTATTCTAATATTGCCTTCCAGTGGCCCAGACAGGCCTAAACAGTGCTAGCTGCTATTTGTGTCCAGAGGATATCGAGGATTTTTCACCGAACCTAAAGTTGACTTGCTTATTTTTTACCCCATTTAAGAAGTGGATTACATCCTATGTTGAACTATATATGCTGGAAAAAAATTCACAGATTATCTATTAATAATAATAAACGAACGATTATTCTCTTGTCAATAAGTAAATTAATCAAATCTTAAAGACTCTCTGTTGATGCAGGCACTAAACAGGATGGCTATGACCTTTAGTTGATGACTCGAGATGCATGCGAATATAAAAACACACATTTCGACATTTCATTTAAAAATATTTTGGGGATATTACTGCATTCTCATGTTATTTGAATAACAGAATGTCAGCAGAATGATACATCATTTCACATCATCGGGCGCATTTCCTGGATGACACATTTCGATACAGTACACTGATTTGGACACCAAGCCCCAAAACAACGATATTTCAGTGCAAAAGGAGCTGGAAAAAATCGTGACATGCTCGGGGAGGAGGTTTTATACTTCTTCTCACTTCATGTCTGTAGAAGCTTTCTTCTTGTCAGTGAGGTTCACGACCTCCGATGCACGGTAGGAGATAGTGCTCATCTTGGAGTTGATGCTGCGGTGGGATCCGGCAGTCACTCTGGGGGTGCAGCGTAGCAGACGCAGAAGGTTCTTCCTGAAGTTGTGTCCCACAAAGCCGTAGAGAATCGGATTGACGCAGCTGTTGAAGTAGGCTATGCAGATGGTGAAGGGCATGGCCGTGTCGATGACGTCGAGGATCGCACAGTTCTCCAGCACCCGCAGCTGGGTCAGCATCTCCATGAAGTGGAACGCCTGGTGAGGCATCCAGCACAGGAAGAAAGCCAGGACGGCCGCGGCCAGCATGCGCAGCACCTCGTCGTCGCGGTTACGGGTGCTTTTCTTTATGCGCTGCGCCCCCATCAACGATCGGCCAATCCGACAGTAGCAGGTGATGATGATGAGGAACGGCACCAGGAAGCCCAGCAGGCTCTTCATTAAGCTTATGGCCAGCTGCAGCTGTTTCAGCCAGCGGGCCTTGGGGTGCAGGATGCCACACACTGTGGTGTTGGAGTTGGTGATGTTGTGGACGTCCCGGGTCAAGGCCGTGGGCACGCTCAGCAGGAAGGCAAACAGCCAGATCAGCACACAGGAGATTCTGGCGTTCATCACCGTGCGGCGGTGCCGCGAGCGCATCGGGTGCACAATGGCCAGGCAGCGGTCGACGCTAAGCGCCGTCAGGAAGAAGATGCTGGTGTAGAGGTTGAAGATGACCAGTCCAGCACTGGCCTTACACAGGAAGCCTCCGAAGGGCCAGTGGTAGCCTGTGGCTGTGAAGGTGGCCCACATGGGCAGGGTGATGAGGAAGGTTAGATCGGACACGGCCAGGTTGAGCACGAACACGTTGGCCACGGTGGTGAGCTTCATGTAGCAGTAGATGATGGCCACCACCATGCTGTTTCCCACGATGCCAATGACAAAGTTACAGCCGTAGACCACAGGGATCAGGGTGAAGATGAAATTGTGCCTCCCGGACATGCTGCAGTTCAGATGGATCCCGTCTGTCGCTCCTGTCGTTATGTTCTCCATTTCCCAGATCCTGGGAGTTTAATACGGGGGGCCTTGCTGGCGGGGTGCGTCTGTGGCAACCAATACAAGCCTTGGGCACAGGCCTCAGCAAGTCCTATAAAAGAAAAACAACCAAAATGTCACAGATAGTCCAGGAGAGGAGCCATCGTTACCACAGGCACGGATCATAAACGCCAATCCACACGAGCGATCATGAAAGCGCACACCCTACACCAGCTCATTAAAGACCTGAGCATTAAAACCATCCAGACGCTGTATGCTATTTCTGTAAAACAAGAGGCCATCTAAAACAGATGTTGTATGGTATTCAATATTCCAAAAATGCTCTATGAAACATCATTATAAAGACAGTTTGGGCCCTCCTCCTCTTCTTTTAAAATGTCTCTGTGCTAATGAATGGTAACAGTATGAATGTACAGTACTTGTCCAATGGACTGTCCATCTGGACGGGATGTCAGCATCTGGAAGGGGAGCATTTACGTCTTACGTTACGAGCTGTGTTAATGAAGACTGCATGCCGAACTTTGTGCTTGGATAACAACACCATTAAGTGCTGGGGATGTGAGGGAAGAGGAGACAGAGGCGCCACTCATTGTGAAGACAGACATGTCACGTTTCAAACCCACAGTGAGCTGAGGTACCCAGCATGGGAACTTCTAATCAGCACACACCTAAACAAACAGGACAGCGGGGTGCCGGCTCTGTGGAAACTTTGCTCTGTGAGAAAATCAAACCTGTGCGCTGCGGAAAATTAGCCCGAGGCAAGATTTTGCTTTTCTGTATTAGGCAGTAGAGTCTTATGTGTGGGTACAAACAACAGAGATGAGTCTTTATTTTTAATGATGAAAATTAAATGTACATCATTATTGTTGTTGATGTACTGAGGCTTGAGGTATACTGTACTTTTAATACGGACAATAAAGGTTTTCACTAATCACATGACAGCAGTGGTTATATGTTGACAATATGCAGAGACAGTGAGCAACTAAATGCAAATGATAAATGCATGCATCCTATTGCTAAATTCATGGCAAGAAGTTATAGCTGGTAAATAATGCTTTCCAGATGATTGCACATGTAGGAGCTGCCTGTGGTTGACTGTAGAAGTAAAGGGAGAGTTCTTTCCACAAGATGGCATTCTAACGTTAAACATGTGATTTGAATTTGTGAGGACCGACACACCAAGATAACAGGCCAACAATTATTGGGCAATTCTAGGTTTCAGAATAAACTACTTCTCATAGAACATTTGCAAGCACTGCAGAAAGCGAATGCATTTTCTACTAAATCAAGTTTTTTCAATCAACTCACAATTTTAAGGTATTATTATAAACAGACAGGATATGCTGTCTGACATGATTATCCTTTACGGTTTAAGCTCTTTCAAGAGATCAGCCTCCTTCTTTAGGTCAAACATCTCACATTTTCTCCAGGTTAACGCTGTTTTAGAAAGAAAGAAAACTGCTTTAAACCAGTTCCAATATCAGTTGCAGATGTGTTGGGCTTGTTGAGAGTAGATGGTTTCTGGGCGCCAAAGGCAACAGAATAATCAAATATCTCTCAGACTTTCCTCAACAGACCTAGCATAATAAAGTAACAAAGATGTTATTGCTTACATTAAAGTGTTGTCTTTTCTAACTGATTATACCAGCAGGGGACATTACAGCTAACCACCTTTGTGTTAGTGTCAAAGTACAAATACATTTTCACCTTATATTTAAATTGCTTGTGGGGACGTCCTTGTACATATTTATAATTGCTAAAGCATTGCTTTTCAAATTAATAATAACCTACATGAACTATAAACAAGTAAAATCGTTAAATATTAATTTTGATTTTCTTTCTTTTTTAGGTCGATGGACAGGAAGAAAGAATTATAGTGTGGCTTAATGGTTTCCGCTGCCCATGTAAGGGAGGCCCACAGCGTACAGTGGATCTGAGACAGGAGGTAACTGAGAGGCATGTGATTTACTCTGACCAATCAACCGAGGCTGTGCTGGGATGGTGCATTACAGAGGCCAGGCCATAAAGCCTGGGTGACCATACACAGGAAGACAAACAATCAGTTGACTTGGGCCCACTTTGGCCTGAATGGGGGAAAATTGTATGGATGGTAATGCCTGCAAGTGATAAGAAATCTGCTGTGGTTCTTCACACTTTGTACTACACAAATCCATGTATCTGATCAAAACATTTATACAGCAAACCAAATGTATCGTTGGTTTCTGAGAATCTACAGGTCATTCCGACAGAGGTCAAAGCTGCAGTCAAACCACTAGTTCTTGAGCTCCATAGGGGAGTCACAGTGAGTGGGTTAAACATGGTTCCCATCAACAGAGATATCTAAGGTTAGCCCTGAGCACAGCATAGGTCCCACATGAGCACCACCATCTGGCAGCCCCAAGGAGAGGGCCCCTAAAATGTCTGGATGATGAAGTTAATGATTCATATCAGGCCATTATTCATTATTATTCAAGCTCATCTTACAGGGAACAGTGCCATACACTATCCCTATGAAGACTTGAGCACACAGAGAGCATCCTCAATCTACAGCTTTCATTCCCCTGCCTATAGATTATATTCATAAAAACAGTCAACGACGTAAACCCATTCAAGAAGTCAGCATTTGGTATAATTATTAGCATATTGAAAAATGTATTCCCTTCAACTTGCTTGTCAAAGATCTACTGCACAAACCTTTGACACAGACCCAGAACAGAACAGAACAGCCTGAATTATGCAACAAGATAATGATTGCTTAGTACTTCATGATGCTGAAGCCCTACTCTATTATTTGGGCATGGTTTTTGTATCGCGTGACCAATAGATTGATAGATAAATAGATATTGCTGCTTAAAGAACTTAACTGGTAGATGAACAAAATGTTGATGGCAACTCTTGACATTGCAATTTAAAACACAAGCCGTTTTTATGGAAAAATATAAAATGTTCTGGCTATAAAAAACTGCAGTCAATAAAAAATTGCTTTTATGCTGTCCCAGTTTGTCAATCCTTGCATAAAAAGCTATGCCAAGGAATGTAAGGAAAACAAATGTTGTTGTAATACCAGTGTTACAGTTTAGTTTGTGTTCTATATGGCGTATTTGTAAATGTAAATCAAATTACAAATATTTGTATTATTCAAATATACATTGGATTATTGAGCTATGACACAGTTTTATGTAATCGAAAGTTAAATTCCTTTTAAAATAATCTCTGCTAAAGACACTCCCAATTCCAGTTATGAACAGGTTTATGAGCCTAAAGAAGGAATGGAGATTCTTTTTCATTCAAAACTGGAAAGTGGAATGCTAGGAGGCCCGCGGAGGAGAGGAAGCTGTGATGGTCAGCAACCTTTCCGTACATAGCAAAGCCTCCATTTCCACCACCACCTCCTAACCGCCACACACTGTCCTACCTCTATATTACTGTCATTTTTTATTTCCTCTCTGGCTCTCACCCAGCTTACCTGTTCTCTGGCCCTTAAGTCTTCCTCCTTCAAATAACACGATTAGTTTGGCTTCATCGTATCTTCCCTTTCTCACTGGTCACCCCTGGATCACCCCAATCATTCTGGGATTTCCTTCCCTGTCCTTTTGTTTTTTCTAACCATCTTTACGTCTCTCCCAAGAGTCGAATCCTTCATAAGTGTGTATTATTGGAGCGAGAGCTGCTGTTTATCAGGAAGCAGACTTTTTTCTCTTTAGGGAATATGGGTTCTGCATATCAGTTAACTGCGGTATACTCCGGTTTTAGAGCCACTTCTCCCTGATGGTATAGTTCATATACTGCAGAAACTTTCCATACATTTTCGCAAACACACACATACAGACACATGCACACACACACACGCACACACACACACATATACACACACACACACACACACACACACACACACACGCACACATATGATGGTCTCCAGACGATACATTATCCACACAGGACTTTCACATGAACTGAAAAGACAAACAGTGCCAACAGGTGGCAATAATATAGAGCAGGGGAAACTTACATGGCATATTGGAATCATATTGTTTTTAAGACGTTTTGAAATGTATCAAATATCAAATTACAAATCTTATTTAAAATTTGTAAAAAAAAACTTGTATAAAATCTTGTATAACAATAATATGCATAATAGTAATATGTAAACTACAACATATTACATTATACCTAAATAGCTCTATCTCCATCATGACCAATAGTTAATAATATTGGATTATTTGTAAAAATTCTCAAATTGACCCGAGAAAAAGTTGGTCAAAAATGGTCAGGCGGACAGATGAAGGGCTCTTACCTGTGGTGGTGAACCAGCGCTAGCAGATGCTTTTAAGACAAGTGAAAGAGACAGACCACCATTCTGTGCCAGTGATAACTGCTCCAGAGGAAGTCGACTGGAGAACCAGATAAACAGGGATACAGCCTGACTGACTGACAGAAAGACAGACACACACACAAACACACACACACTCACACACACGCGCACACACACACACACGCACCCAAACTCAATGCACAAAGTTGTGAACGTAAAACCCAAACACCATAAAACACCGCAAGCCCCTCCACCAAGCACACTAGTCAATCCTCTCCCTCTCTCTCTTTCCCTGTGCCTCTCTCTCTCTCTCTCTCTCTCTCTCTCTCTTTCTCTGTCTCTCTCTCTCTCTCTCTCTTTTTCTGTCCCTCCTCCAGTGGCTTGAGGGGGTAACTCCCGGTCCCTTTCACTGCGAAAGCATTGCTTTCAGCTTGGTTCCGTTATAGCCATGGCCTTGGCTTAACACTGGAGAGGGGAGCTGGAGGAAAGGCAAGGGGGAAATGGTCTGCGTTGAATCATGGGGGCTTGAATTCTGATGTTGCCCTGTCCAGCACTGACTTCTACTTTGTGTTTCAGTCAAATGTCAGTCCTCTATCCCTGGTATCTCCAGTGCTGCTCTGTAAGTGTATGCAGATTGTGTGTGTGTGTGTGTGTGTGTGTGTGTGTGTGTTTCCAGTGTGTGTGTGACTACAGTAAAGGACGAGCCCTGCCAAAATCTACTTGAATTTGATAGAGAGCCTGTTTTTACAGTGTGGGTTTTGGCCCAGCTACAGTGTGAATAATCCATGGAATTTCTCTAGACAGCATAGATGAAAACCTCAAAAACACCCATCAACAGAATAAATCAAAGCATGCAAACATCACATTTGAACCTTGGAGCTTCCAGGTTTCAACTGGGTTGCGGTGAGTTA
>JAVQIZ010172772.1:0-23852 GCA_036023535.2 Galaxias brevipinnis | reverse complement strand
TATCTATCTATCTATCTATCTATCTATCTATCTATCTATCTATCTATCTATCTATCTATCTATCTATCTATCTATCTATCTATCTATCTATCTAACTATCTATCTATGTATCTATCTATCTATCTATCTATCTATCTATCTATCTATCTATCAATAAATATTGCTCAAATATTTCTCAATTGATCTACTGCACACATACTATTTCTCATTTATCACTCAATTTAAATACTTTGACACAAGATATTTATCATTTCAATAATGAATAATTGCTTAATGAAGGTTATGTATAGACTGATTTTTAACTAACATCTAATGAAATCCTAATTATTTCGTAGAGGTTTGTCAAAGATCATACATGACATTTGCTTTAGGTCAAACAAGGGTGATATGCAGCTATTTAACAAGAGATACCTCAAGCCACAACCCCTACCGCTCACAGATATTACTGTTGGATAATCTGAGGCAATTGATTTGCAGCACGGTCTATATTATTTTATTTTCACTGTATATGCAAATCAGGGCTTTCTAGCACATAGTGTAACTCAGAATACTCACTGCAATGCCACATTGTCTTGGTCTAAACCTATGTTTTTCAGCCTTAACCTATATGAACACTACTTTTTATAGTAATAAACTATGTTTTAACAGGTAACATAAAGAGAATGCATGATGTTTTTTTCCCTCATCTAATGCCTGTTGTTTACAGGTGCCTTCTGTATCCCTGTGTACATACCCTACAACCTGACAGGTCGATGGATGCTGGGCAGGGGACTCTGTAAGCTCTGGCTGGTTATGGACTACCTTCTGTGCACTGCCTCAGTCTTCAACATTGTTCTCATCAGTTATGACCGCTTCCTGTCAGTCACCAGAGCAGTGAGTACAGAGTGCAGGACACAAACATACATACAAAGTGTATATTGCACGCACACACTCACACACACCCACACACACACGCGCACACACACAAGCTCAAACACACACATTCTAACAAAAGCACATGCTTCAATCTGCTGAAACTAGAACTGGTTGAGAATGTTTTACTGCTCAGCAGTAGTACTTTGTTTTGTAAATTTTTCTCAAATTAAGAGGTTTGTGGAACTACAAAAACGAATCAGTTGCACAGAGTTTTCTGTTCAGATGATCGGACCAAACTACTGCGAAGTTTTTCACAGCAATGTCTTATATGACTGTTAGTAACTAGTGTCCGTTCACCACAAGACGTTTTGAATAACATCAGTCACAGTGCAGTCTAGACAAACAACTTATAAAGCGTGTTCAGAAAGGCAGATGAACCAATTATGTCCTAATATAGAAATATTGCTTTGTACTCTCAACAAAACAACAAGGTTGACTTTTTTCAAGCTGTGCGTTGTTGTTCTGATGAGTCAAACTGTTCCAGAATAACACACTGAATAGTGTTTTACGTCTTTTTTTTATTGGTGACTCTACTACTGTTTCAGCTCTCCTGAGACAAAAGCCATGGGTAGCATAACAATGAGGGAATCAGAAAAGTCCACCAAAGAATATGCAGATTAGACTAGTAGGGGTCGACATGTTTTAGAAAACTGTCGACAGACTTCCGCCCGATATTATTCCTAATTGATTTATTTGCATAAACATGCTAGAATATTTGAAGTACGTGTTTTTTAAAGAAGTCTTCAAATATGTCCCGAAAATGTACCATGTTTGACGTTGTTTGATGTTCTAAGATCAAATGTGAATAACTGACAACAAGAGCAAGCTTATTTCTCCTTTTTAATATAATTATCTCTATGCCACAGCCGGAATATCAAAGTGAAATTGTAAAGAAGGGAAATATTGTATCTCTCCGATTACAGTTGTAGTACCTATTTCATTCAGTTGAGATTAGAAAAAGACACGTTAAGAATATGTGATTTCCTGAGACTAAAATAGTAGGAATCTACAGCAGGAAGAAAATGACACAGAGTAAGATAAATAGAGTTGTGGGAAGACCAAGTAAAATTGGAAAGGCAAGTGAAGAGATAAGAGGAATGTTGATGAGAGGGGAGGGGACAGCCACTGAAAGAGAGGGCACAGATGTGCCTCCTTCACACTCTTCTGCTGCATTAATAAGTATCTTACCAATCTCTCTCTCTTACCAGACCTTAGTGAAGCCCCTTACGAGAAGATTCTCATTGTAATGAGTCTTACTTACTAGATGCAACACATGTTACCACTCAAAACACCAACAACACACACCTTTTTCAGGATTAACACCCAATAAAATACTGTAGACTGTATTAGTAAATTACAGGATAAGTTGTTTGTTAAAGAAAAATTATCAGACACGATAAATCTTTAATATCATCTTTTTATTCCCAGGTTAAATACAGAGCGCAACAAAGCATGACTCGTCAAGCAGTAAGCAAGATGGTGGCTGTGTGGGTGTTAGCCTTCCTTCTCTATGGACCGGCTATCATTTTTTGGGAGCTGATTGTTGGCAGAAGTATTGTCCCTGCTGACGAGTGTTTCGCTGAATTCTACTTTACATGGTACTTTCTACTGAGTGCTTCCACCTTTGAGTTCTTTTCCCCCTTTGTATCCGTGGCCTTCTTTAACCTCAGCATTTACCTGAACATTCACCGCAGGAACAAGAGCCGTGCCATCCGCATGGAGGATGCCAAGGTGCGGAGGGGCAGGGGAAACATTAGAGAGGGTGGTACCATGTCCGTGTTTTTTGTCAAGTCTTGCAAGGTGTCCTCCAGTGAGCCAGCTGCTGTTTCTGCTGTGATAGAAGAGGACGTGGAGCTGTCGCCCTCCTCCAGTGGGGAGCCAAGCAGCAGCCAGACAGCCATGCAGAGGAACAAGTGCCCACCTTGCAGGAGAACGTCCAGGCTATTTCAGGACCAGTCCCCCTGCAGTGTGCCAATTCGGAACACACAGGGATCCCGCCTTTCTCGAGACAAAAAGATAGCTAAGTCTTTAGCCATCATTGTGTGTATTTTTGGGATCTGCTGGGCTCCTTACACCCTGCTGATGATCATCCGTGCAGCTTGTAGTGGGACGTGCGTGGAACACCACTGGTATGAGATAACATTCTGGCTCCTGTGGCTGAACTCTGGGATCAACCCTTTCCTGTACCCTTTGTGTCACAGTAGCTTCCGGAGGGCATTCTCGAAGATACTGTGTCCTAAGAGACAATCTGTCCAACCTCACGTTGAGGCACAATCCTGCTAGGTGACGAAATGGAAGGAGTTGCGATCCCTTGCAGTAAAGACTGTATGCAGTTATTGTGGAAAGGTTTCCCTACCACACTTCCATTATATCATTATTACTTGATCTCTATTGAAGATGTATGTGGGTGCTCTAGATATAATTGACAATACATCATCTATCCGGATTTTTGGCTTCTCAATTATTTGTATAGGCTAGTATAGAAGAGGGAAGCTGCACACTCAAAAAAATTATAAAAGCATTTAGTAAAGGCATACAAAATTCAAATGATGTACAACATATTTCATTAGTTACTGATATGGTTAACCAACTACAGGTATTTTTTTAAACATTTACTACTTGAGATTTTTTTATTACTTTAAATCTTTTCATATTGTTCAAAATTAATTGTTTAGAGGGGCTATCTGTGTTTATTGAGGATTAACACTGTTTGGTAGCCATGCATGTTGCTACACATCAATTCCAGTTATACAATTATGACTTTTGCAACTAATGTGTTTTTCAAGTTTCAAGGATTTTTTCCCCTTCTAACATGCTTTTTTGTGGCATATTAACATAACCACCCACTGTAAAACAAATAGGTGTTGGAATTTTTCATTTTATAATAGCAGAAAGTAACTGCATCACACCATTGCCTATAGCTGTATCTGCAAAATAGGCAAATGTTGTCTATTATGTTCCCTTATATTCAAAAGTTGTATTTGTTTATGGGTGTTGTTAGAAGTTATTCAAAAATGTAAATGTTTGTAAATGTTAAGCAATTAACCTTTCTGGCCCTTAGTAATTCAATGTTTGTGGAAATAGGGGCAATGAGTGGGCAATCTTGTCTGCCTGGAATATAGTAAACAAAATGCTTATGCAGGGTTATATGAATAATTGCTTTTTTGTGTGTGCCAAGGATTCATTACAAATGCAACTGTTGAATACAGTAGCCAAGGAGACTGAGAACTCACTGCAACACTAAAACCACACACACACTACCTAGATTGAAAATATGTGCCACAGCGGTAAAGGGTCCAAAGAAACAATTAGTGAGGGATTTTCTGAGTATGTCTTTAATAATTTTTGTCATGGGTTCTTAGGGGTTGAAAGAGACCAAACATGTGTGGTGGTTAGATGTTCTAATTTGTGGTACATTAGTTGCTATTGAGAAGTGTTTTATTGATTGGCTGGTTTAATGAGTTGTGTGTTTACATAAGTTATATATTATACATATATTTATACACAGGATGTATCTTTCCAGTGCAATACTGTAGGTTTTGGTGCCAGAAATTATAATGGTGGTTTACAGTGTATCTCAAGTTTCATGAATATTTATAGTAAAACAAATACCATTGTTAATTAAACAACATATTAGTTTTGGACATATTTGAAATGACTCATTGTACAATGACTTAACACTAATGTGATAAAGAATGCTGTGGTATATTTAGAAGAAATAGAGTTTGATTGTTCTTTCCGTGTGAAACAGCCATATAACAGATATTGTAAAAGGAAAGACATGCAGTACTCAAGGGCTTTCCCCTCTCTCACCATGGTCACACAGATCTTACACAAAAAGAACGTCTGTCATTTATCCTTTGAGACTAAAGAGACCCAGGAAATCATAGTTCAACCAAGCCTTTGGGACATATATTGGATTCCTGACATCTAAAAATCAGACCCTCAAAATAACTTGTACAGTGCTTTAAGGTCACATGCTGTGTGCCAGGGCTACAAGCTCAACCAGAGAGCTGTTCTAAAAGACTTAATGTGGACATATATCCATTGATTTAAAATTTTAGATGAATCTATGGCATATTTGAAAAATCTTAATCATGATGGAAAAACGTATTTACTTATCATAGCATTAGATATCTGCTCGAAACTCTATAATATACAATACTTGATACAAAACATTAGGCTGATAAAAATAGTAGAATAGAAATGATATATTGTGCCTATACTGACCTACGTATAACTGTAGCTCTTAAGCATCAGATGACAAACTTCTAACAAATAAAAAAAGAATGTGAATGTGACCCTTGAATGTGACCCTTGATTTTTCTGTATAATATACAATATTACTTTCTTTTTTCATTTTCTATGAAAATCTGATTTTAAGTAGGTGCCTTTATTTTTTGTCTCAGTTCAGTTCATTGATAAATAGCTTTTAGTAGTATTATGGAGATTTACATCACAAGGATGTTGACATTACGGATAAAATAGAACTTGATATTGCTATGACATTGTTTTGAATGTATGGAATAAATACTTTAATCTGCCAAAAGTGTTGCTGTAAACTATGCTCACTAATCATCCTGGGGGGGAATGTTTGTGACATATCTCATGAAAATGGAAAGGTTTTGTTAGGTATTTCTGTTTGTTATATTTGTGTGTGGATCACATACAACCCCCTATTGAAACATCTGAATATTGAATGTTTTGGGGTTTTCCTCTTATGTAGTGTAATATTGTAGTGTACTACCAGGTATATATTGTAATTTTTATGACCTTCTGTGACTAGACATATTTTTTTGTAATGGAATCCAAATCCGGTTTTTATTGCAACCTATAATAAAACCAGAACAAACACCGAAAGCTGTTGCCAAACATGAACCAAAATAGAAGCAATTTGTTCCCAGCTTTTCACATATGCCTCTAAAATTCTATCCTGTCAAATTAAAAATCACCCTTAGAGTCTGACTGTGTGAATGGCTGTTTTGTGGATAGATGACAGTCAATGGTCAAATTTGGAGCCATTTTCGAAAGGTTAGTAGAGGTTGAATTGAATAGATTCGGGTTTAGGCGATCACCATGAAGACACAGGTGGACTTGCAAATGGAAAAACAAATTGCACAGCGGGACAATTGACATTGTTTCAGTTCACAGCAAGAGACCATGGATCCAATATTCTCAGGCATTCAACATAGACTATCGAGAATGGTTGGCAACCTTCTATGTTGCACAGCAAGATGATTCTAAAAACATGTATCGGGTCAATGACATACAAATCTATTCAATGCTGTTTACACAAAGACCAGAAACCTTTGAAATCTAAACAGAGATGAGGTGCTGGGGATAATACAACAGTTGGAATGCATTTCCAATTGAAGATGGTTGCTGCAGACACCACTCATAATGGTTTATTGGCAGGTAATGTCTAACATTTCATTCACCCTCACAAGCACAAGATTTTCCAGTGAATTGTGTGTACGATCAATATTTACAGTAAATTAGAATTTCTGATGTGACTACTCTCTATCCTTATCTGCAATTGTGTATTTTTTGCTATGACATCGTTGCTATTAAATATACTGTTAACAGACAATATTGGACTGTGAAAATTTTGCAGCCAGAGAGGGAATGTGCTTATCTGACCCCAAACAAGATTGTAGTGACAGAGGTCTCAACATCATTAACAAATAGTGGAGAAGCAAGCAGCTACACAACACAATGTTTTGGGATTATGAAAGCATATTGTTTAACTAATGTGTTAAGACTTCAATGCTAATTGATAAGCAATGGATTGAAGATGGATTGAATGATGAGAGATTAACCGTTAGCTAGACATAGAAGCTCAAGAAGGATAGAGGCCTTATACTGTACCACCGCTGTCCTTGTGTAGAATCAAAAGCACAAGCCTCTGTATGTGTTGAGATCAAAGTAAGAAGTAAATTGAAACTGTTGCAGAAGAGAAACATAATGTAAATCTTTTGACAAAAGCATTTTTAGGAGGTTTCTTTTAATGAATTGTTAATTTGATTATTGAATTTATTTTTGCTGGTTTGAATTCATGGCTTACTTGATTATCAATATTGAATTTCTCTTTACAAAATTGAATTGAATAATATCTAGTTTCATCCAAAAAAAAGCAAAAACTTAATTCCAAAGTATTTGTATAACTGGCATGGGAGTTTATTTGTTCTGTTTGACCACCAGATTTATCTAAATATTATGTATGAATCTGAAGCCAAAAGCCTTCAATCTAATCCAACCATCTGGCCATGTCCTGAAAGATATTCCTTCTTCTCCGTACAGGATAACATGGGACAGAAACCCAGGCCTTAAGGGCATTACAGTATACTGTAGCTCTGTACCTAAGTGTCAAGCAACAAGCAAATATATGAATATCAGAGATTTAAATTCCGAAGACCATTTGGCAAATAGAGCAACGCATTTTAAAGAGTTCAGTGTTGAGAATTCAGCTCTCGCCATAGCCATATAAATTGACATCCCTCCAAAAAAAACCCATCTAAAACAGCTAATGTCATCCTTCCGAAATTTTTATAGTTGCACCCATCAAGACAATACTACAGGTTATGGGAAGGATTAAACAGAAGGTGAAATAGTGAATAATGGTGGTTACTGCAAACGTTTGTTTTGTTTTAGTGTCGAGATTTATAAGTGCCTCAATCAAAGTGTTCAAAGGAGGACTCAAACCAAGAAAAGCACAAGTAATGTGTGTAGGCCAATGGTCTTTCTGTCCCAGTGCTACGAATACTTCATTCCAAATGAAATAGCTAGTAGTCGAAATACTGTATGTGATTCATGTTCGCAAATGTGTCAATGACTGCAAGCATTTGCAGCTGTCTTAGGAACAATAATATCACAATTGCTGATATCCCTTTACATGAAGAGTGGCCTGATTCTAGCCATTGTATGGAAACTGCCAAAAAAAAGGACATGAAAAACTGCTGCAGGGTGAGTCAAGTTGTGTCATCATCTTGCACAGACTGTCCTCCGCCAGTGAGTGCTGTGTGCTCGTTATGCATGTATAAATTCCCTATTTCAGGCCTGCCAGGACTTTTAATGAGGACAAACTTGGTGACTGGGGCAGATGGGGAACATGTCAGCATCCAGAGTTTCTACTGTCTGATACTCAGAGACAGCAGGAAGATGTAGGATTTCAGAGCTGGAGCTGTCAACAAATGGAACAGGTACCAGAAGATAACTGCGTTCACACACTCTGATTAAAAAGAGGGCAGTTTACTGTAACCATTAAAATTTTACATCACAAATCAACAGCTACTCACATATAAGTCCTTTATTTAAACTCAGATTTAATAAGGTAAAGTCATTCAGGGACCAGTTTGTTTGTAATGTGGGCTCTTGGCGCCCCCCTCTTGGCTAAAAGTGGTGTAGCTAAATCCTACAACATTGATCTATCACAAGTGAGAGAGAAAGAGGTTCTTATTAAATTCAATGCTACATACAAATATTTTAAACACTAATCCATTTGATTTTCACTCTGTGATATAGAAAAAGAATTGAATTGGTGTGTTATAATCTGACATGACTATAAATCACAGGCTAAAATGTTATATACATGTTAAGTAGAAAGTACAAAATTATGTATAACCTTGTGATTTGGCAAATTTATACTAAGTGAGCTATCAGTTGTCTCAATTAGATATATACAGCTCTAGTACACTTAACATCTTTATTTCAATGGTGTGAACGATGTAAGCAGCTTATTATTGCGGCTGAGATAAACTTTGATAAATACAAATTAAAGCCATGTCATTGACATTATCAATCCCTGCCTGTTACAAATCTATGCTCCATATCTATATGACATATTTTTATTTGAAAAGGAGAACTAGTAACATCTACTACATTTCTTCAAAATTATGTTAAGGAAAATTATGATTTTATGTCGAAAATGATCATACAATGGATAAACTAATGAACAATCTGATTTCAACTTGTGGAACTGACATTATCCCTAAATGTTTTCACTTTTTATTATCTCAACCTATGAAATTGATAACAACAAGATGCAGGACAGTGTGCGCTAGCAGAAAATCTGCGAAGGCTCTCTCTGGAGAGATGGACACAAACTCTTCTTTGTTTTCAGGATTGATCTGAATGCGCAAACACACTGTGAAAATGGTAAAGAAGCAAAGACAACAGAATAATTCAAACCAGTGGCAAAAGCAAGTTCGATACATATTGAGTCGGGCTCTGCCCAGACTGATGTAAACAAAACTGCTATCAGTTTCAGTCAATCTCTTGCGTGAATATGAATAGGCAAATTGAGCTTGGTTTGCAATCTATCATTCAAATAAAAAGAGCAATTCTACCTCCAAGTATGAAAGCTCCCACGCAAGATATAAAGCCTGACAGAAAACTGTTGAATGGGAAGGTGCCAACCAACAAGCAGTAAAGGAACTGCAGTGCACCGGTCAGGAGGATGTAGAAGAGGTACGCATCAACCACTTTCAACTTGGTTGAAGTTTTGTTCGTGTATTCTTCCAAGAACCGAGATATAACGGAGAGTACCGAGTTTGACATTTCTTACAAACCCAGAATATAGTACAAACAAGAAATATAAATGTAGGTGTCTAAATCAAAGGTTTTAAATAATTTTCTTATAAGACAGACGCGCTACAGCGGTCGACCCATTGCTATTTGTGGTATCAGTCGCATAAATATGACGCATGCATTCAGTCTCTTTAGTCACCTGCTGATATGTAAACATTGGACAACGACACACACCAGTCTTTGCATATGAAAAGCTCATGTTTTTAAAAAAATTCAGCACAACTGACTAATCAAATGTTATGTTATGGAGTAAGTCACTTGAATTACGTTTTTGTCGACATTTGCTTCTTCTCTATATAAGCTAAGTCCTAAGCCATGCAAGATGAGACCGAAACAAAGTAAGGAAAATATTAAACTTTTCACCTATATTGGTAGTAGTGATTAATAAGTCGTCTAATAAAGATTTGTGTCTGACATTCATAGGTCATTGACTGGATGGAGATGGTGGCCCTCATGGCGCCCCACATCTTTGGCTATTCTGAAAAACACAGAAGCTAAGATCCTTGATCGTAAGCCTTCAACTCATTATATTTCATAGCAGCAGACCACCGCACCCAAATACCCATTGGATTGAAATGTGTACTTCAATGTAATTTCATTTAATTGACCCGGGCCTTACTTTTATCTGTTATTTATGCCACATTGCCAGGTCTTCAAAATGATGTGTGGGCTCGTTTTGTATCCCTGCCCTCCAATGACAGTATTTGGACCCTTACAGTAACCAACAGGAACTTGCAACAAAAATGTTCCAAGCCTGGTAACAGATCTCCTTTCTCTTTTTTTTTTGTCGTAAGTAATTAAAGATTAGTGTACTGTTTTGGGATATTTAAACAGTTTTATCTTTTTGGGATTTGTAGCATTTTTTATTTTTTATTTATCTGTTTTAACTTGTGACACCCACATAGACTACTTTGATGACATAATACCACTGGCCACTGCTTGACAATGTTGTACAATTTAAATGATAAATAGCTGGTATTTGAACAGGGCCGGTTGTAATGAGAAATTCATGACATTCAGCCCCCCTAAGTACACAAACTTCCTTGTACTTCCCAACAACTTTTTAATATATTTTCATCCTCTCTGCCAGTTTCCCAGACGCCCCTTGTGCTGATTCATGGATTTGCAGGTGGAGTAGGGCTATGGATACATAATCTAGACCACCTCTGCCAATCTCGCGCAGTCTTTGCCTTTGATTTAGTCGGTTTTGGACGGAGCTCCAGACCCCATTTCCCCACGGACCCAGGTCTGGCAGAAAAGCAGTCTGTCATTTCCATAGAACACTGGAGGCTTGCCCTGGGCCTGGAAAGGATGATTCTATTGGGTCACAGTCTTGGGGGATATTTGGCAGCCTCCTATGCCATTCAATATCCAGATAGGTCAGCACTGCATACTTCACTATGTTTGGATTTTGGGGTTAATGTATAGACTTCATAGGCATTTAGTTTGACGTTAGCCTCAGTATTTCCTATATGTAAACATTATTTTACCACCTCTCTCCAGGGTCAGTCATCTTATACTTGTGGATCCTTGGGGTTTCCAGCCCATGCCAGTGGACGAGGGATCAAGATCTGCCCGTCCTGGCTGCCCTCGCTGGGTAGAGGCTCTTATATCCATTGCCTCCCTCTTCAACCCTCTGGCAGTGATAAGAGCAGCAGGTCCCTGGGGTGAGAATGAGATTGTGACTTGTTTGCTGACTTTTAGAAAGCTTTATATTTTCTGGATACTTTATGAAGGCTCAGTGATTTTGAGATCTTCTACCAAAGCTAAATTTAGTTAATCTAAAGGCCCACATTGAGCAAATAATATGTTTAGAAAATATATAACTTTTCTTAAAATAGAGATAACTACTCATATCATATCAATGGACCATAATAGAAATCAAGGCTTTGCTTTGACATTGTCTTTTTTATTCTCTGATACAACACAAAAATAAATTCTAATGCTTCTAGTGCAGCAAAGTCACCCCAAATCAACACCACCACACGTTTTACGAATTGTATTCAAACATTTGGAAAGTATTAGACAGCAATTAATCAATCTCAATGCAAACTTGACAGTCTTAAATGATTTCAATAATTTTGCTTTATATGAGTGACTAATATAAGACAATGCCAAAGTGTGGGCTTATCACTTATTTAGTTATTGCCTTCTCCTTATCTGTCTTCTTTAAGGTCCTAAATTAGTCAATAGATTGCGTCCAGATGTCAACAAAAAATTTGAGGATATATTTGATGACAACACTATGACAGAGTACCTTTATCATTGCAATGCTCAGACTCCCAGGTAAATAAAAAAAGCTTTCATTGGACCAGACAAAGCAGATCATCTCTGGGTATTATCATTCATTGTCTCTCTTTTTTTTAAGTGGAGAGGTTGGATTCAAGGCCATGTCTAAGACTTTGGGCTGGGCTAAGAAACCCATGCTAGACCGGATTCATCTCCTACCCTCCACCCTTCCAGTGACTCTGGTGTATGGAGGCCAATCCTGGCTTAATAGCTCCACAGGAGACAGAATAGCAGAGCTGAGGCCGAACAGCTACACGCGTACTATGGTAAGCGAAAACATCAGTGTTAATATACAACCGTTGTAATTAGCGATGTTTTAGGTTAATGTTGCATTAAGTCGATGATGATTACATTACACAGGATAATATTGGTGTAAACTGATTACAGGATAAAATTTCTTGCCACATATTTGCTTCTTTATCCTGTTCTCCTCTCTGTTATGTTTAGGTAGTAGAGGGTGCTGCTCACCATGTTTATGCAGATCAACCAGAGCAGTTCAACAAAATTGTACGGAGTATCTGTGATAGTGTGGACTAAGGAACTTTGCTTGCTGTTGTGTTTTAAATTTTGACGGATGGACTAAATTTAATGTGCCATGAATTTTTTGAGTATTCATAAAGAATAAGTCATAGGTCATTATAGTATATATTCCGGGAAGTGTGCCATGACCTTTATAGTACATTTCTTTTTATGTTAGGTTTTATTTGTATATATTGTATACAAATATATTAGTCATACAGCCAACACTTATTTATTGTAACAGTATACTTATTTATTTTGCCTGTTTGTGTTTGCAACGTTGTGAACATAAAACTTTGAGAGGTTAATAAAAAGAGAGCTGAATAAATTGTGGGAATAAACTCAAATCCAAAACATGTTTTTTTTCATGTAGATGTACAAGGGAAGAATGACACTGGGGACGTTTTATGGGCATGTACCTTAAATAAAATTAAAAGGACAAAATGTACAGTACCAGTCAAACATTTGTACACACTTTACACATGTAACTTTAAACTTCTAAAACTACAGATTGTGTTGATAAAAACAATCAATTTGAATAAATATTGATTAATTTGCAGCTGCTATTCAGTTCGTAACATGCTGTAACTTTTCCTTCTACACTAACTGGACATGTTGTGTTTGTAGTATTGTGATTGTAAAGCACACTATACAGAAGAGTATTGACAAGTAATACTGACATTAATCTCAATTCAATACATTTTTAATAAATAATATTATTGCAGAGAATCAATCTAAAAGCTACATGTGTCGTTATACTTATACAAATTCCAGGCACTGATAAATGATATAGAAAATTCAGATTAAATATTATACATCAACGTAAATAAATAAATAAATATTTAATTAATGTTTCAGTGTAAAAAATATATTTCTGCAACAAAAACTAAATTGGATACTGTATAACATCACAAGACATCTATACATCCCTGGGTAGAAATGAGGAACAACTCTGTAACATAGAGTTATGTCTCTTGCTAGTCTGGCAGACCAAAGTACTGACCAACATTTTCATTTTTCCAGCACATTAATGGTGGCCACCCCATGCACTTGTGTGAGCTGTCGGCAATCAAGTAAAGCCACTAGTTTCCTGGATCCAGCTAGGGTGGGAATAAAGTTCTCATTCAGCTTTACAGAGGCATAACGTCCAATGTCACTAAGGATAGAGAAGACCACAAATATAATCAGATCACAGGGCTGAAAAAATTGTACGAAACACACTTTGTTTAGTGTTTGTCTATGTACTTTATGATAACATACCCAACAAGCACTTCCCGATTGCTCAGTAGGCCCAGTCCTTCTAAACGGAACACCACTCCTTTCAGGATCCGCGGTAGTGGGTTGGTGAAGGAAATCTCAGCCGCCATTTGCTTCCCTACCACAACATCTCCAATGGGCTATGAGGGAGAGCGAGATAAGAAGGGGATTAGAATACAACCAAAAAGGACTTTTTAAATATACTAAAGTATGTTGAGGGACTAACAGATCAGCAAACCAAATACACAGGGTATATACTGTTACTTTATTAAATCTGGAGCTCACTTTTAGGATAAGGTCTGGAGTTCTGAGTCGGAAGCTGAACTGAGTGGCCAGAACCTGCTGTGTCTGAACCACCCGACCTGAAAGAGTCAACATCAGAGCGGCCTGGTCCACCAGCTGGTCTTGGTAGTGCTTGTATTCCAAAGTCCATGCCATGGTCTGTACTATGGCAAAAATACACATCAAAGGTGAGTCACTATTATCAATAACAAGCATTTTTAAATGTTTTCTAATTTTATTCTGACACACTAAGGACTAAGAGACAGCATTTGTTGCTTACCTTCATTGGGCAGTAGCTCCACTTCAACTTTGTCCTTTTTGACAATGGCTTTTTGCACACCAGTGTAGTACATGACTGACACCTGGCTGTTGAGTGTGATAGTGCGTGGCACAGAGCTGCTGTTGCGCAGGATAATATTCAGTTCTGCATCAGCCCCCATGCGTGGACCCTCCCCATCCATCGTCACTTCGAGTGACACATCCTCTGCTTTGGCAGAGGAGTAGGCCTGTGGTTTGGAGCCATAGCTACAGGCTGTCTCCACGGCAATGCGTTCTTCCTCTGAGCCTGAGAATGTCAAATGTAGAGAATAAATATGAATGTCATTGTCATTACTTACATTACAATTTTTATTGAGTAGTATAACTGTAAGGTACAAGATGATTATCTGGACAATTCTGTGGTGGTACCTTCAGAGTGTTTGTAAAGGTTTGTGATATCATTGCGTTCTTCAGAGCCCACAGCCTTGGTACTGATGTTATGACCCACCACATTCTTCTCACTGTAAATCTGAGAGAATGTACCATCCAGATTTTTCTGCCAGTAGATCTTATCACTGTTCACCTAGAAATTAAACAGTGGTTAGAGAGGCATATCTGTTCGTCAGCATGAGAACATTATCTGATAACCTCCCAAAAACACAAAACATAAATGCATTTTGATAAAGGACTTACCTCAGCAAAGACAAAAGGGCAGTCATATTTGAGGAAAACTTGACCATTGCGTATGGCGGCAACAGAGGCTGGGCCACAGCAGAATGTTCCCAAGCTGGTCTCCTGGGGGGTGGAGTCAACGGCTTGCCAGCCACCCATACCTGCTGGCAAATCTGGACGAGACATCCAACAGTCATTCCATACATGGAAATTCCTATAGAGAAGTGGGAAACAAATTTAAAAAAAAATGATAATAGCAGGTTGGAAGGTAGGCAATAGAAATAAAGGAGGTAGGTAATAAAACAAATGATGAATGAAATAAACACAATATGTAGATTTAACATACCAGATAGAGTCACGATTGAAGTTCTCTAAAGGCTCCATGTTCTCATCCAGGTAGACGTCCATTGTCAAGGATACGTCTGTGTCGTGGGCGGAGCTAAAGTTGGTCACACTACGAGACGGGATGCCTAAACACCGCAATACTGGAAAAAAGGTTGAAACCACAGGGAAGGTCAGGGATCAATGCATTTTAAATCACTCAGGGGTTCACTCAACTACTGCATGCAGCACATACACACTAAAACGCAATCGATACACAAAGTAGGTAGCAAACCTGTTGTGGTGACCCCGGAGAAAACCCAGCACTGGCCGTACTTCACAGGCGTGCCTCCCTCTTTATGGTACTTCTTTAGGACGTCCACGCTGCCACTCCTGGATGTGGGGGCCGTTCCATCTATGTAGTTCCCCGACCAGTTGCCAGTTATGACCCCGTTGTCATCAACAGAGTTGATCTATGATAGACAGATTGCAGAGTTCAAATGTTAACTAAGAGGCTGTCAGAACAAGGTAGGCAGTGACAGTATTTCAGTAGTAAGCATAGCCAGTAACAGTAAGTATTTTACATGGTAATTTTGAGAATATTTAAAATACTGTGAGTACAGTCTTTTGTGTTTTTGGTTTACAAAATGGCCCCAGCCACACTATTGAATTTACAGTGCTGCTGCGCGGTGTTAAACATTGAGGTGTTCCAGGTATGTGTGGTGCTGTCGGAATTTACCATGGCAGAAATGACTCGCACTACATTCACAGCGTCTCCCCAGCCGGAGGGTGGGGTCGAACTCTTCTCTAATACATAGAGGCAAGCAGCAAGGAGTCCTTCATCAAACTAAAGAGAAAGTTGAGAAAAAGAGATGAGAGGAAAGTGGAAGAGCTTTGTTGGCTGCATTTGCAAAACATGGCCTTCTTCTCACCTGTCCATAGTTCCATGTTCTTGATCCAATTTGATTCTCGGTACCGTAGTATAGTCTTCCAACATCATTCAGAACATACTCTTCCAGTTCTTTCTCATCATCCATGTAAACTGTGTCCTCTGATAGACAGGTTCGAAACAGATATTAATATGTAGAACAACATAAAATGACAACCCAATGCAGTGATGTCAAATGATTGGATTGTTTAAGTATTTGCTACACAAAAGTGTACACAATAGATAATAATACACCATAGTTCCCTTAAATGGCTTCTCTATAGGTCCAAGGCCCAAGCCAAAAGGTCAAATTGTACAAACAGGTGTGACTGTGTGACTCAGGTGTCTGAAGAAACACCTCTATTTCGAATTGACAATCACATTCTTAACATTTTCTATTTACCTTCACACCAGGGGTTGAACAGAATATAGATGTCATTGGCCGGGTCATGTGTTGAGGTGTAGTTGCCCTTCGCAGTATGCGTTGAAACAGTGAGCTGGTATCGGCCAATGACTGCTGTAGGTAGAGAGTTGACGGACAGCTTAATCTTGTTGCCGTCGTGCTGCACAATTTTGGCTTCCCAACGGTCATCGCTCAGCTCTTCCACTAAGGGCACGAGGACATGTGTGTTCTTTGAAACCGTGGGCAGGGGTCCTGTATAGACAGAAATCATAGATACAGTCTGTAAACTGTTTTAAAGGATAAACACAATTCAGCAGAACGATTATGATGATTCCGTTGTTAGTTTGCTTATTCTGGGGTTTGGGTGTCAACTGTCATGCTCTGGTGTAAACTTTGTCCTAAACTGTGTGTTCTGTTCTTTTGAATAAAAACACACTTATTATTATCTACCCACGACAGAGTCAAATTTCCTCACAAACATATTTTGGCGAGGATAGGCCACACCCCGGCATTCCATCTTTAAAGGGTGTGTGAGAGAAAACAAAAGAAACCCTTGTACAAACTCAACTCTACCTCTCCTGCACCCTTTTCTTCAAATACACGTTTCTAATGCACATTCCCCCCCCCCCCAAAAAAACATGTATTAACACATACCACATACTGCAAAAGCATTGAACCCCCTCCCTCCTTCCCTCTGCCGCTCTCTCTCTCACTCTCTATTTCTTTTCTTTCAGTCACAGCCTGACTCACAGCTTAAATAGAAATATACACATATTTATATACAGTATAAGACCAGGTTAGAATGTATGAATAATGTTATGTAGTGTATGTAAAAGGGAGTTTCCACTAGAGTTTTAAGAGAACAGAGACTTCTGTTGAACAGTATGCCTATGGCAGTGCAACTCTTGTCATGCCTTCTGCAATGTTGCCAAGGCAACAAACAACAAAACAAGGGTATAAGCCTAGATGTAAGATAATAGACAAGTGATACATTTGGTACAAGTCACAGAAAAATAGTCATAGACACATAAAAGCTAGCACTCATGATTTCTCATTCCTTTCTGTTGGATTTAGAAAAAGTGTGACTGTTATCATGTGCACTTCGTCCCTACCTCCTCAGGCATCTCTAAAGGAACTTTACTAACCTGTCTTCAATTCGAGGTTCAGTTTGTCTGTGTTTTGGTCAAAAGGTCGTGAGAGGTCAAGCCACATCTGAAATGTCTGCCCTCGACGGATGATAAGGTCGTTGCCATGGTAGCGGTCTGTGTGATGCTCCTTGCGGTTCTGGCCTGTGTTGGTTTTTATCAGGTTCACCGATTGTACTTTTAATAGAAGTTCTAGGGAAAGGTAAAATAAATTATTATAAAAGGAGAAAACAGTTAATGGAAGCTTTGCAAAATAAAGTACAACTATTCATATTGAACAACAGTTTTCAAGCTCAAATTACCATCAAGTTCACTGCCATGACTGTCTGGCGTTATGCCGTTCGGTTTTCCGTCCTTTCCACCATCATCAGTCCCTACTATCACTGTGTCCGTGCTATGACTTGGGTCATTCTTTCTGGGATAGCAGCATGGACAGATCTTACGCAGCCATCGCCGACACGCCCCATCATTTGACTTGTCTCGTTCAAGCTCTTTTTCAACCTCAGTCTCACTGTCCCATACAAGAGAGACACTTGGGAACCTTCCAACGTTGGACCGGTCTCGGATCGACCGTCTTTCTACGGGCATCCTATGGGACAAAACAGTTACATGAGGCATCATTTCTTGCTTTGGGTATCATCAATGTAGTACTAGTAATTATTACAATTTAGTAGACATCAAGCATTATTATGTTTTCATTATTTTCTTTAACTTTAGTTGACTATATCACTAAGCGTTTATTATTAAATACTTTACACTCATCAAATCCCATTGTCTGTATTCAATGCATGATATGCTTTTTTGTGCTTGTCCTGTCATTTATAACTATTCCTCTCTCTATTCTTTTATCCCACCAAACTTATTTCACCATCCTCCCTTTTGATAAAATTATTCTTTATTGAGGCTTTTCTAGTTGTTTTGAAAGCCTTTCCTCCTGTTGTTTAATTCCCTACTCTCACTGCATGTAACTACACAGTTATAGTGCACTCAATGACGCAACAGAAAAGCAGGGCCAGCGTATTCCATAGTGAAGTACCAGTGAGGATACTCTGAGGACATGTTACTGAAAGAGACATTCTCATGTTTAATGAGGGACTCTCGCAAACTAAACAGTACTTTAACATGAAATCAAAATAACATGGGTAAGATTTAAATTGTGTCTATAGCTATTTAACATTATGGTAAAAACCAAACAAAAAACCCGTAAAAAAATATTTATATTAAGAAAACAAAATGTCATGGCACTACAGGTCAACTAGAAGATATGATCAACCAAACTTCTTGTCTCAGTGCCAAGAACATAGCAAAGGTTAAGGGGTAAGACTGCATGGAATGGGAACAATGGCATCCAAAGGCAGTATAACTGATGATAAAATCAGTGTTTGATACACCTTATCTCTGTTTTGTTAAACTCAGATCTCTATCCCTTTTTTCTAAAAACAGCTTAACCTTCCCGCTAAACTGCAGTCCCCAAAAATGCAAGCCTGCAACTTTCTAGAAGAAAGGAAACTCTTGCCATGTCAGATTTAACATTTGGGATGAATTGTCTTTCCTATGTTTAAAAAAGCTGTTGCCTCTGTTGTCTAGTCAAAATCTTATTTGTTTTTATAAATATTATAACCTTACATACTATACTGCACAAAGATCCTCCTGGCCTGCAAGTTGGATAATGTGATATTTCTGCTAAACCTTCGCATTCCAAAAATAATTCCTTGCAGGCCCACTATCTGGGTAGAACAAACTCTTTATTAGTGTGGAAAATAAAATAAAGTAAAAAATAAAATAAAATGACTCAGATATATAATAATTATACAATGCAATTACTGCACTGTTCTTTTTCCATCTTTTGAAGGTTTATTTGATCAAACAAATTAAGTAGAGGTAGCAAAAAAATACTTTCGATCACATCTGCAGTACTTACTCAGTTCAGCAGTGGTATAAAACGTTTAAGAGGGTCTGTAGTGTCTCCTTGAGTACCCCCGTCCCAGCAATGTGTTAATCAGAATGACTATTGGAACGCTAGACGCTTTATTTTTAAAAGAACGCATTTATAGACGCCCATTTCTGGTCCCCTTTACTCCTCCTTATTTAAATCGAGAGGTTTCCCGATAAAGTGCGCTCCTTTTGTTCTGATATTGGTCAATCCAACAGCACGCAATTGCAAAGATCATGACGTGAGTTTGGGCAATGTCATAGCCTCATCAGGTTTATCAACTTTCTACCTGTCCCAACCCATTCCAAGCGCAAAAGACACACAGGTGGACAAATACTTCCCTCTTTTTACGCACCTGTAAGTGAAATTGTAAAATGTATCAATCAGCCAAGAGAAAGTTAGACTTCATTTGATTTATAAATAAATTGCAAAACGCAGTGAAGTATTTTGGACTACCAGGTTGTAAACAATAATATTTCGATAAAATACAACAGAAAAAAAGTTTTTGCTTATTATAGATTTATAATTTTTTGTAAGTTTTTCAATCTCTTTCCAGTAATGACCATAGTTTACACTGTATTTTTGTCACAGTTAACCTACCCAAGACTATTGAGCAACTGAAAGAACAACTTGTCTGGCAGCATTACAGTCATACACTGGGTGACTAAGGACTAGACAAAGATAGAGCTAAATCCAAGACTAAAAAACCTTTTCAATGGAGAATCTCCATTCGCATGATTTAGTCTAGAACTATAGGCTTAATCTATATCTAGGGAACTGGCCCTAAATGTTAGATCATACCAAGAGATATCTACTCTGTGACAAGGGTTTGTTGCAAACACCTCTCCCATTGTTTGCAAAGTGTTGAGGCCACCAACTTCTGCTAAGCAAATTCAAAGGAATAATCTGTGATTTTCCTTGATCCCAATAACCATAATAAATTATATTCACTAAGATATTTTATGTTTAACTTGCAAAACAAAATTCAATAGGCTCACATTGGAAAATCGAATTAACTTTTTCGACTTTACTTTTATAGGAAATCATAAAGTTGTGGGGGGTGTCACCTGTACACCCATATGATCCTATACAGGAAAAGGCTGACGTGATGTTACTTGTCATGACCCATCGTTTCCATACTTTTTTAGAAAAAGGGTGAGTCTCTGATGATGTTATGTTTTTTTAACCGTCATTTCGTCACAGGCCGTTGTACAGACTTGCATGATGGAAGCAATCACGATGCCCCACCCAAGGAAAACCTTGCGTTTTCATTGTCCAACCCAAGGAAACCTACAAATTAAGTCATAAATGTAGGAACAATTGGTTCAGCCAAGGAAGGATGAAAGAATCTCACAGGATATTTGATGGGAGCCAGTGACACAGCAGGTGCAGTTTTATTGGCAAATGAGTGACGCACAACCAATTAAGAAATGCTAACTTCAAATTGTAGGTAAGTTAGCAATACTATGATCATAGCCTTTGTGAATAAAACACTTTCTCTTCTAATGCAAACATTGTGTTCATTCCAAGGTTACTAAAAGCAATATACACCCTCCTACTCAAGTATATATATACTGTCGATTTCCTCCTCTATCAGTGTAACGTCATGCATTTCGTGGTGTTTCATTACATGAACCATACCCAGACTCCCTTTTACAGAAAAACAATAAAAAAAGATCCACACAGACGTGCGGCAATACACGCGCTCGCGTGCACACACACACACACACACACACACACACACACACACACACAAGGTTCAGTGTGGTTTCTGAAAGATGGTCCTGTATATCAAGCTTGCAAATGTTAATTTTAATTTGTTTTCCCAAACTAGTGGAATAAATAGTGGCAAAGACACAAGACACTTTTACAATGCTTTTCATAAACATACACACTGAGTAAAGCCTACAATAGTGAACCTTGTCCTTTGTCGGATCAAAGGAGGAGGTCAGTAACGGAGGGCAGCAGCTCGGACATTTCTAATTGGATGTTGGCATTCTGTACGACCGGGTTGCCACGGAGATCAAGGCGTGTCAGTTTGGGGCAGGAGGTGAGAGGTTGGAGATCCGAAATCTTGGATATGTCTACATTTAGGAGCTAAGGAAATTGGCTACAAAGCTCACACAATGTTTAGCAAAAACTGGGAAAAACAACTTGAGATGACAAAGTCAAGAAATTAATAGTACACTAGATAACCACATCAATACATCAACAATTCTGTAAAGACAGCATGTATTAAAAAAGTAAATCATCTTTGTAACACTTTTTTTCAAGGATACTGTTATTCTTCAAGGACACTTCCATTAATTTAGGGAGATGATACAGTCCTTCTAAATCTTCAATGGCATTATCATCAACCTCCAACACCTGGAGATAAGACGGAACATCAGCACCAATTCAGATGGTAAGCACACCTGAGAAACACACCAATATCTTAAACAGTATCGCATTTAACAAAAATAACATTTGAAAAATTACCTCCAGACACTGAAGCATGGCAAAATGTGGAGGAAGCCTCAGCAGTTGATTGGAAGATAGATTTATATGAGTAACTAGTAGCAGCTGATCCAGGTGACATAGTGTGGTCAAGTTCTGTCATAGAGGAGAAGAACAGAACACCAAAGGCTCACTCATTATGGTAACACTTGCTGTGTTTGGAATTGCCTACTATGCATACTTAACAGACAAAATATGAACAAATTACCCGGCATATTTAGTATGTTAAGGACACATAGTATGCGATTCCAAATACAGCATGTGTGTCATCGTCTTCATTATATCAACTTACCTTGTCAGACATACTGAACACACGGACCTCAGCATACTCCATTTTGAGAATGGTGTTTTCAATCATGAACTTACTGCACAAGTCACTGTAGTATGCAGAGCGCATTGAGTCGACGTCCTGTGTGAGAGAAATATGAGTCCATCAAAAGGTTACACTTAGAATGTGTAATTACATAAACTCTGCCAGAACTTACTTTCAGTGTCTGGAAGTGAGCAAGGGTCTCCCTCTCATATCCCAGGGGATCTAGTGCCCTCATTAAAAGGATGATTGTCAACAAGCACCCTGCAGGAAAAAAGCGGAAAAAAGGCACAATCATGGAGAAAATCAGCTTCAGTGGAAACAAATGGAACGATGACAGACAGATAAAAATTAATGTTTCTACATCCATGCAGGGGTAAACATAAGGTTTCAAGCTTTGTCACAAATCAATAAGACAGAACACTCACATTTGTTCTGTGGCTCTAGCTCCTGCAGCTGAGTACAGGACTGCAGCTCAGACTGCAACACAGAAGTCTTCTCCACTGACAACTCACTCCTACAAAAAAACATAGGATGGCTTACTTTACTTTAGTTACAATTCAAAATACACACACGCACGCACGCACCCGCACCCGCACACACACCTGAAAAGTTCCTGGTCAGTGGCTGAGTCTCTGCACCAACTTTCAGCGCAACCTGAGTAAACAAATACAGTCAACAATGATTAGAAGAAAATAAGACAGAAGACACAGCAAAGGCCTCATTCAGTTTCTCCACACTGAGATAGTGATCTTACAGTATGTGTAGCTCACCTGTGTAAAGAGCACAGTCTCTGTGGGTGTGCTTCTCAGTCCAGTGCACAGTCAGATTGTGTTCATTACCGATGTCATTTATGGACCCAGGGGGCAGGTCACATATCTTAAAATTACGTTAAGGTTTAACAAACCAGTTGGAGCACATTCATTTGTGCATAACACCCAGGCACAAAAACACACACGTTTTGTAAAACACAGACCCAAAAATGTGGAAGAAACCAGGATTATTTCAACGCAATGTTGTTGTGACTGAATTATTATCCTTAGGGAAACATACTACTCTTCAGGTGTCATGACTGAGGAGCCACACAACATAGGGATGACTACTGAACTTCAAAAGAAAATAAAGCAACAACAATGTTTTTCAGCCAGCCAATCAATCAAAGCAACCTTAATTGACCTTAAATTGTCAACATATTACAACAAAGGACAGGATACCCAGACTGGGCAGTGTTTGAAACGCGGGTGAACACTTCTCCACTCAACGCGTTGGGGCTGCCCGTCCAGCACGAGCATGAGACCCACAGACAGGTCCTGAAAGAACAAGGAGAGCTTGTTTCCAAACAACTATTTAATTGCATGTCTTGCGAAATATGGTTTTAAAAATCAGTGGACTACGTAGAACGAATCAGTTCAGAGGACTCACATTTACAGGCCTGGAGAAGGCTACAGCCACACGCTCCTCCTCCCGACTAACAAACACACAGCTTATCATCTCTTCACGCTCCGCTTATAGACAGAAAGAAATACAGAAAAGTCAGA